>JAMWYP010000025.1:2663311-2894367 GCA_025563575.1 Acacia pycnantha
AATTGGTACTCTTATAATCTTGTGCATCTCTTCAAATAATTGGAAAAATTTTGGAAATCAAAACCTGAATACTTTAATAGCTGGAATTGAGACTGAAAATGTAACATTAAAATCCCTCTTATAACAACATAAGGATAAAGTTGTCAATGTGAAAAAAATTTCCCTCCCCTCCCCTCCTAAACCAAATAAGGTAACATTAAAATCCCTCCCTCCACTTCTTTCTGATCAATCCAAACAAGGTATATTAGAATCCCTCCTATCCCCTCCCCTCCATTAAAATCCCCTTTCCCCTCCTCTCCGTCGAACCAAACAAACCCTAAGTGTAGATACTTCAGGGTCTATTTGGAATGAGAGATTTGGAGGGGAGGGGAGGGGAGGAAAAACTTTTATGAATTGAATTTAAGAAAATTGAAGAAGTAGTGTTACAATATTTTAATAAAGAGACTATGTAAGATAAAAGAGTAATAAAATTCAATTGGAAATTTTAACCCGACTTTTGCCATTTTTTTAAATCTAACCCACAAATTTTTTCCCTCCCCTCCCCTTATACCAAATAGACACTTAAAGTAATTCATTTAGTTTTCTTAATCTCTTTAAAAAGATCAACTGAGTCTTATATTAAGAATCAGAGGGAGTATCTCCTAATGTGGATATGCTACCGTCTTTCCTCACAATCAAAGTTAGCATTGCTTCGCCAATAAAGGCTAGTCAAATTGGTAAGGAGTTTGTCTCATAATTTATAAGATTGTGATTTCAAATCCTACTACCGATACGATGATCTTGTGGTGGACGATTTATAAGTATTCTGTAAGCACTCTCAGAACCTAAAGCATATCCTAACTTAGTGAATCCTAAAATTCAACCCACCTAAACTTTTTAATAAAAAAGTAAGCATTTCTTCTCATTCTAATTGTTTTTTTGTTTTTTGTTTTTTGTTTTTTACTCGGGTGTATTTGTCTTGTTTCATTTGCGTTGTGTACCCTCCACTTTGTAATTTTTTTATTTATTGTCATTTTGGTCTTTTACAAGAAAAAGGATAGGGAGAAAATGGTCACATCATCCACCACAAATATATTCATGGACTCCTACGCCACCTTGAGGGGACATGATTGTCTATTTGCCAGCTGACAAAATAATAATTTAAGCCCCAAAGACCCCAAAAAGATTAATATCTTCAATAATGCAAAAGTTGTTTTGTTTTGTTCTTCAATCTCTATCCACATACCCATCCTCAACAGACAATTAATGGAGCCTTACAAGTTACAACTATCCATAATAATAATTATATATAAATAAAAGATAGCACTACACAATCATTTCATGTTAGTTAAGTTGATAAAAAAAAAAGTAAATAAACTAAAATACACTGTATCCCTTGTCTTAAATTACAATCCAATCTTTTGAACGCTATATTTTTATTTAAAAATATTAAAAAATTTGATATATGACTCTAATTACATAATAGGAATACTTTATTTTTATATCTTCAGGGGTAAATTTTGATTTCTGAATTTTTTCCCCCATTGATATAAGCTAGAAAATTTCAGCAACTGCTTTTATAAGTGCAAAAACGTGTAGAGGAGGCGATTGGATGTGTAAGTGAGGACGATGGATCAAGTTTTTTGGAGTTCAATAAAAACTAGTAGAGGGACATCAAAGAGATTGCTCAATGAGGTTATTAAACAAGAACTGTTAGTCAATAATTTATCTAGCAATTTGGTTTTGGATCAAGCTCGATGGTTTTATATGATCTGTGTAGCTGATACCACATAATTTAGTAGGATAAAGCTTTGTTGTTATTATTTTTTAAGTGCAAAAGAATAGGGATAAATAATATTTTATATACAATAATAGCTTTGATTTTAATTTTTATATATTAAATGTAGTTGTTATTCACTTTGTTGGCCCAATCGATCATTATAACTATTTTTCCTTGGTTGTTAGTATTTTTTTCACAAGGCATGGTTGGAAAATGACAAATTAGATATCAAATACCTTGAAACCCCGGATGGCGGTTCTCGGTACCGTCCCGGTGTGATCGCGTTATATTTTTTATAAACATAATAAAATTTAAAATATCATTATACAAGTATTATTTAAATCCTTTATATTTTATTATTTGAAGTGATCAATTTATAACTAATAAGAACATAATAATTACATAAATTGATCTAGAGTTAAGAATGACATTTATTATTATTATGATTATTATATTTGTTGCTATCTTTACATAGTATATAGTTAGTATTAGTATCATGATTTATGAACTCCAACTAAAAATGTGATGCACATTCTATCAAATGATAATTTAATTTATGGGGTGAATAATACAAAAATAAAAGGATAACTTAATTTATAAGATAATTTTTTTTTAAAAAAAAAGGATCGACACCTCAAGGGTGATCCCGGTTCTTGTCCCTGTCCCGGTCCCGATTTCGGATGGGATGGAAGATTTTAAGATCAAAATGTTTGGGACCGAGCCGAGACAACTAAGACACTTTGAACACCCCTAGGACCCGTTTGTTTCAAAGAAAGTTTGGGGAGAGAAATGAACTTTGGAGGAGGGAAAGGAAAGGAAAGGAAGATTTGAAAGATGAGGGAAGATGACTTGAGTTGTTTGGTAGGAAGAAAATGAAGAGGGAAAGTTGGTAAGGAATTAGGAAATGTTTATTTTACCCTCAAAAGAAATTAATTCAAAATAAAAAAAAAAAAATTTTTTGCTAAAATATATTTAAAAAAAATATTTTATTGTTAAGTTTGAACTTTTGAAGAAAAAAAATTCGCCAAATTTGAACTTTCCCGCCAAGTTTGAACTTTCCCGCCAAGTTCGAACTTCCCGCCAAATTTGAATTTCTGGGTAATGTCAAAACCATCTTCCGGGAAGATGACAATTTTCTTTCCATTTTCGGAGGAAAGCATCTTCCCTCAAATAAGGAAAATGTCTAATTCCAGTGAGTTATTGACCGACTTTCTTTCAGAACAAACACTCAAAATCTATGGGAAGATTAAGATCTTCCCTTTCCCTCCCTGGACTTTCTTTATAACAAACGGGTCCCTAGTCTCAAGTCCAAAGAGACTTGATAATACCCTTCATCAAATAAAAAAACATTTCAACTTTTTTTTTCTTCATTTGCAATACTTAAAATTAAATTCATGAACTTATTTATTTACTTTTTATAAAATTCATGAACTTATTTTCATGAATAAACTTGTTTGGAATAACTTTTGGAACCCCGAAAATGTTTATACACATAAGTCAAGTTAAAACTCCTCTCACATGCTCCATATATTGTAAATCATGATTTCAAAACTACTTTTGAAGACTCCAATCACTATTTCAAACAACCACATTGATTTGCTTACCATTCAAACATTCCACTCTGGTCATATTTATAAGTCCCTTTTGACTAAATCACACGTACAAAAGAAATGTAGTTAGCTTAATGATTATGGGGTAAATTTTTTACTTTACCCTCATTTATTAATGAGTATCTTTCAATTATTTTTTCTTTTTCTATTTTTATTGGTACAATTTATATGAACAAAATTATCACAATCTTATTTATTTATTTATTACCTGAAAGATAACTTATAAATAAAACAAAATTTTAATTAAAAATGACTTATAAGTAAAAATCCAGTGATATACAAAAGTGAATGTACCAAGTATTTGGGAGAATTGTGAGGTGACATGGGGTTCCCAAAATCAATTTCTTTACCTAAACACCTTTGTCTCCTTCTCTCTCCCACATCCTCGCACTTTGCACCCATCACCTTTTTCAGTTATCTGTTCCTCTCATTATCCTTGGAACCAGTTTCCTATCTATCCTTTTGGATAGCCACGAAGCGCTCGGCCTTTTTCATCAGATTTAATTTTTAATTTTTTAGGCTTTTTTTTAATATTTTAATATGTAGAGAATATAAAATAAAAATAATTTTTTAACTAATATATTTTTAAAATATAAAATTTTTATGTAAAGACTAGATAAAAAAATTAAATCTAAATGATCCGAACCCAACGAATTCCCGTTATCCCACCTCATTTATTCACTTACCTTTCACGCCCTCATAACACCATTTTAATAGAATCCATATTTGGACCACTCATTTATATTCCAATCAAATTCTAGTAAAAATACATATGTACTTTACTCCCGAGAACGCCCAGCACCATCTGCTTTTTTTGGGAGCAAAAATACACAAGTGGTTAGCATTTTAAAGCAAAAGTCACATCCCACCGTTATGTTACTGTTCACCATGCATGTGTTTTACCCTCGGGAACGCCCAGCACCATATACTTTTTTTGGGAGTAAAAATATACACGTGGTTACTATTTTGGAGCAAAAGTCACATCCCACCGTTATGTTACTGTTCACCATGATGAGAGAGAAAGAGCTGAAATGAACATTAACATAACGGTGAGATGTGACTTTTGCTCCAAAATGGTAACCATGTGTGTATTTTTGCTCACAAAAAAAATATATGGTGCTGGGCACTCCTGAAAGTAAGGTACATATGTATTTTTGTTCCTTACGAGCACATTAAGGTGTTTTACTGATTTACCCTTGGGTTGGTGATCTGCTCGTGACTTGCACCAAACCTTCCTCCTTATAAATCCTGAGTTTTCTTACTTCTCTGTAAAAAAATACAGCGACTCAGAGAGAGAGAGAGAGAGAGAAGCAGAGGTACAAGAAGCTAAGCATGGAAGTGGAGATTTTCGTCACTTCTCAAGGGCCCATTTTTGTCTTTTCCGACCATTTTGTAATCATTGATTCATTGTAAACCAAAGTAAACAAAGTCTTCATCTTTTTCACTCTGCAAGCTGTGAGCTGTCTCTGTGGAACAGAGTTGTTCGTCTCTGGTGTTTGGTTTGCCGGAAATTGGTGGGAATGGCCGGGAAACTTCCTGGAGTAGAGTGTGCTCGAAGGAGAAGGTTCCATCAGAGTGGAGTATGGTCCGATTCCCCATCCTCCATGGCTCCTCATAGTTGTACTAGACGCTCTTCTTTCTGCTTGTACACTAGCAACCATGAATCTCTTTCTTCTTCCTCTTTACTGGTACCCCCCTGTCTCTGTTTCTCTCTGTGCCTTTAGATTGTACTCTAGCTAATTGATATTTGTTTCTGGTTTTGAATGTTAGCAGCAAAGAAGCTTGGTATATCAGGCATACCCACATGAAGTGCCGGGAGGCGCAGCTAGAGAAGCCAAACAGAGATTGGATGAGAGATTAGGAACACAGAGGAAAACAGAGATCAAAAGGTATCATAATAAGAAAAAAATTGCAGAAACTATGTTTTCTTTCATTAAATCTGGAATAAAAGTAAAAAACATTCTATGTTTCCCACTTATCAAATCTTGATGAACTGATGACAGTAAACCGAAAAGCAGAGAGGAGGTGAGGAGTGAAGCAGAGTTACAGATAGAAATATACGGAGAAAAGAAAAATAGAGGCAGGAGATTCAGTTGGAGTAAATTGAGCTGGAAGGCAACAGAACAAGAGGAGTGTGCAGTGTGCTTAGAATCATTCAAAAATGGCGACACACTTATAAATCTTCCATGTGCACACAAGTTCCATTCAAGGTGTTTGGAGCCATGGCTGCAAAATAATTCTCACTGTCCTTGTTGCAGAACCACCACCATCAATATTTCTCACTAGGCTTTGTGTTCCTCTGTTTCTGCAGCTGTTAACTTTGCTTGAATGTTAGGATTTTGTTTTGTTTTTTCTTTTGGGGCTTTTGTTTCTTCGGAGGCCTGTCTGTTTGTAATCAAGTGTGGAAACTGGCAATTGATAAACAATGGTGGCTCGGTTGAGCAAAAAGAGTCTCCGTGATTTTAATAAGTAAAGCTTTTTTTGCCAATTTTTTTGAAGTAGAGTGTTTGAATTTTGTATATGAATAAAATATGTTAAAAGTTTTTTTCATGTATGTTGGACAATGTTCAAATCTAAATTGAAAGGAGAGGGAATGATAACACAAAAATATGATTTAATTTCTTTTTTAATAAACACACTCATAAGCATATTTAACCAGGAACAAAAGGAATTAGTACTAATAGGAATGAGATGGCCGTTTGGATTGACTTAAAAAAAAAGTGCTTTTTTTTGGGCCCCATGTAGTGCTTTTCTTTTTTTTATGACTTTTACTTTTTTAAAAAAATATCATCTAAACACATAAATTAATTTTTTTATGAATTAAAAAAGTGTTTTTTTTATGAAAAAAACTCATCTAAAAAGGCCCTAATACTTTTTTAAAAAAGCTGAGACTTTGATTTTTTTTTTTGAACAATAATATGTCAAAAAAGACATCTCCTTCATAAATTGGAGAATCCCCAAGCAATTCTCAAGTCTAAGGTTTGAGTTTACCTAAAAATTTGTGTGTAGAAACAGAACTGTTTGGAAGTTTTTCTTATATCAATATTATTCTAAAAATGTTTAAAAATGAGCCAAAGATACACTAACAGTTTTTATTTTTAAAAAACTAACATTGGTCATTACAATTTTTTATGGCCAAGGACAAAATGACTCATTTAAAAAAAAAAAAACTATTTTGGGGTGATAATGATTAAAAAAACTTACGGATACACAAAATTTATACGTGCAAACTTTTAGGATAAAATTAAACATTTTGTTATTAACATGACAACATTGGAATTTAATCCAATCTAAATTACATAGTGGTAATATATGCTGAATAATTTTAAAAAACTAATGTTGGATTTGGAAGGAAAAAGGGTAATGAAAAATAGGCAATTTTTATTTTGAAAATTAACATAACATGAATTAAGTAAGAACAACGAAAGCTCCTTAAAAAAGAACTTTAAGAATACTAAAAGATATAATAATGTTTTGAATATTCATAACATCATATGGGTGTAAATACTTGACTTGTGTTTTTTGAGATTAAATTGAAATTACATAAATGTCCCAAATTCTGATAAGATTTTTACAAATTCTCATTTAATATTGCCCACTTGCTATGATAATAAGGTACTCCCTCCGGTCCTAATTATAAGACAACATTTGAGACTTGGTTTTGGTCCTAATTATAAGACAACATTCTAATTTTTGTCAATTTCTTCCTAAAATACCCTTATTTTATTCTCTCAAATGTGTTTGATTTTTTATGAATATATATATAGGTGCGTAGACTCTTCTAATTAGTGAAACTTTTATATGTGTGTGTGTGTCTATATATGTATGTGCGTGTGTGTTAAAACACAAATATATATAGACACACACATATGTGTGTGTGTGTTTGTGTCTACACAGAAATATATATAGACACACACACATGTGTGTGTATATAGATATTTGTATATCTATGTGTGTGTCTGTCAATATATATGTGTGTGTACATATATAAACACACACACATATACACATATATATCTGTGTGTGTATGCATATGTATGTGTGTAGATATATGTACACACACATATATCTATGTATGTATGTATGTATGTATGTATGTATGTATGTATGTATGTACACATATATCTATAGCAAGACCATTATTTCAATTAGATAGCATGTAGAAAGAAAAATTTTAGGTTGGAGAGATATGTAGTAGAAACTATTGAGTATTAATTTCCAATTGTGATATGATTTTCACAAATTCACATTTAATATAAGATAAAGATTTTCACAAATAGGCAATGTTATCGGAACTCTTGGGAAATATACTAAATCAGATATCAAATGATAATAAAAAAAAAATCAGACATTTTGAGTTTTTGTAAGTTTATATGTTATTTATATTTCTTTTTCCCAAATTATTAACCCTCCATTTATTTGAGTAACTAATTTCCGACCTATACCTAATTTTCCCTCAAATTAATCATAACCCCCGCGAAACACAACTACAGAAGCTCGTATCTAGCAGTGAGGCGAACAAGCATTCCACACGCCGTCGGACGGTGTCAGCCCTGCGTAGGTTTTCTCGGGCCAGTAGTGTAGAAGGTTCGACCCCTAGGGCTCTGTCTGCTACCAAAATCCGGTAAGCTTGAATTTGTTCCCCGGCGTCATCTGTTTCCTGTGGGTTGTTCTTGCTTTGTTTTAATTTTTTCATTATATTTTGGCTTTGAATCTGGCCCTGCAATCGTTTGAATATTGACGCTTTTGAATTTTGATTACTATCTACTTGTATGCTTTGGATTGTATTGTTTTCCAATGTTGTATTTGTTGTGTGTTGGCATTTTGTTTATTAATCTCTTTACATTATCATCAGTTTAGAAAATTTTCAAGGTATTGGTGATTTATGCTCTTGTAAATGACTTGGCTTGAGTTGTGTTTAAGTTTCTGGGACAAAAATTAAAATGGTATTGTATCAACTATGCATCTTTCGAAGATCTCATGCCTCCACTAACTGTAATATAGGTCTGCTTGTGTTTGTGTGCGTTTCAAGTAGCTTTTGAACTGGACTCTTGAATTCGATTGTTTTAGAGGGCATTATATATACAAGATAGGCTGCTGTAAGCATGCATGGCCCCCAAAAAAAAAAAAAAAAACTGAGGAACATTGTGAGTTGTCATTAGAGCTCTAGCTCCTTCATGAAGGTGACACACACCAATAGTTCTTAATTGCCTAGCCTGTCACTGAGGAATGAACTGAAGATACGTTTTTCTAAGTATGGTGTTATATTATATATCCTCCTATATTCACAATTTTACATATTCCAGATGTAAAGCCACACAAGAAAATCAGGATTTTTCTAACGAGAAGATTAGAATCTCATAGATTGAGTCTATATATTTGATCATTTAGTTGTTATTCTTTTATTTGTTTTCATATTGAGATTGGATGGATTTTAGATTGAGATTAGATATTGATTTGGATGATTTAATTTATTGATTTAGTCCAGAATCCAGATAGTGATTTTATTTTTCTACAAATAAGAGTGAAGTTCCTAGGCAGAGGCAGTCAAGTATATTGAAGTCCTTATATTCAGTAGATTGTCCTTGGGCTATTAGGGAGTATTTGAGTGAGATTCCTGCTAAATGCTTCCTGGTAGATGTTACGTTGAAGAAAATTTCTTTCTTTCATCTGTTCTTACCATATGCATTTTTAGGTAGAGTATGCATTTTTCTAAGATTTTGCATTCTGGTTCAATCTTTTTATTTGTAGACAGGTTCATGAAGAAAAGTTGAATCAAACAATACATACTTTCTTTGTTGTTCTTGGAAAAGGGAACCACAACGTATGTATAAAAAGAAAATTAATTGTGTTTGAGAAAAATTATTGGGAGATAAAAGGAAAAATTATGATTATTGTTAATTATAAAAATTATTATAGAATTGGTTATTTTAATTTTTGGACAAATTTTTAAATAATAAATTAAAAATAATTTTTACTATCCTTGTTCAAAATTGATAAATTGTATAATACATATTTAATTGACTGAACTTGTACTAGTTGTGCTTAGAACCAGAATCAACCTTGAGTAGTCTGCTTTTCTCTCTGAATTTTGCTGTTCATCTAATGGGGTTTTTCTTTAGAATACTTGAATTAAAGCTCTAATGGGGTCATTGAAGAGGAGGTTTCCTGAAGAAGAATCTGATGAAATTCGCCCTTCACAGAGGCAACAGGGAGAATACGCTTCAGAATTGGCCGATGAACCTGTGGCATGTGTGCACGATGTTTCTTACCCAGAGGGTTTTGTTCTGTCTCCTCAGTCTACAGCTGCACAACATTCTGATCCTGCCAAGAAGTTCCCTTTCACTCTTGACCCTTTCCAGTCTGAAGCTATCAGTTGCCTTGAAAAAGGAGAATCTGTCATGGTACTTTCTTAATATGGAAGATGTAAAAGAAGTCCCTAAGTTGTTGTTGGTTCTTTTGCTTATACATTTGATTTTTATAAGGAAAATAATTAGCTTGATTATTTTGGGCAAATCTCATCTATCTTTTTGGTAGATAATATTTATTTCTTGATGCTGTAAATTTCTTATAGGTATCTGCACATACATCTGCTGGTAAAACGGTAGTTGCATTATATGCTATTGCTATGTCTATTCGTAATGGACAAAGAGTGATATACACTTCACCTATCAAGGCATTGAGCAATCAAAAGTATAGAGAGTTTAAAGAAGAATTTTCTGATGTTGGTTTGATGACTGGAGATGTAACAATTGACCCCAATGCTTCTTGCTTGGTGAGTCATTTGTTTAAGTTTAATTTGTTGCATGAGCTTTCAGGCCCAAAAATTTTTTGTTACATGAGCCACATTGTACAATTTACTTGTATAAGTTGATTGTTTTGTTTCCATATATATTTCAGGTGATGACTACAGAAATCTGGCGTAGTATGCAGTACAAAGGATCAGAGGTCACAAGGGAGGTGGCTTGGATCATTTTTGATGAGGTACATTACATGCGTGATCGTGAAAGAGGTGTGGTTTGGGAAGAGAGCATTGTTATGTCACCAAAGAATTCCTGTTTTGTATTTTTATCTGCAACTGTGCCAAATGCAAAGGAATTTGCCGATTGGGTTGCCAAGGTGATATATTCTTGCTTAGATTTGCTGCTAGTTGGTCTGTACATTTAGAGCAATTTCTCAGCACCAATGCATTAGATCCAATTCATGCACTCATACCTATTGACTAAGACATTCCAAGACATCATTTAGATGCAGACATAACCTTACTTGCGAGTTATTTTCTTTTCTCTCTCTCTCCTCTATATTTCTTCATTTATTTCTTTATTCATTTTTTTTTGAAAATAGGTTGGGGGATAATTCAATAATAGAATGAACAATTTTTTGACCAATGAAACAAATGTAGAAGTTATATATATATTATCATTTTTGGTGTTTTGAAAGTGTATTTACAACTTCTCAGTAGTTTATTTCCAGTGATTATATCTTTTATCATGTTCAGGCTTAAACTAGCCACATAACAAGTGCGTACATGTGCATGTGTTTTTTTTAGTTTTGACGCCTTTTTATAGTTTATCTGCAATTTGTCTTGATTAAATCACTAATTATTTAATTCATGTATAATATCTAATGGGGAAAAAACTGCATAAATAATTTTATTGGGAGTTTCAATGTCTTTTAGAAGTTTATCTGCAACTTCTCGGTTAATTTTCCGGGATTTGACCATTTGTTATAAACATTTTTTGGCTCTTCAATGAGATTCTTGAAGGTTGAATCTTTGGCACTTGATATTTGCTTTGGGCATTAAAAGAGTTGTGACTGGGTAATTTTTTCACTAATGAATTATGGCCAACTGAATTACAGTCTGGCTTTTATGGTGATCATATAGATAGTTAGTCTAATTTGGTAGATTACTTGCAGGTGCATCAACAGCCTTGTCATATTGTTTATACTGATTACCGACCAACTCCTCTTCAGCATTATATTTTTCCTTCTGGAGGTGATGGTCTATATTTGGTTGTGGATGACAAGGGAAAATTTCGTGAGGACAGTTTTCAGAAAGCTTTAAATGCCCTTGTTCCCAATAATGAGGGTAAGAATAACAAGGAAAATGGCAAGTTGAAGGGCTTGGCCCTTGCTAGAGTTGGTGAAGAAAGTGACATATTCAAGATAGTGAAAATGATCATTCAGCGTCAGTATGATCCTGTTATACTCTTCTGCTTTAGCAAACGAGAATGCGAGCTACTCGCAATGCAGGTGACAACTTGCTTTGTAATTTTTTTTATTGATGGCCATCCTCTTTACACGTTAGTTTTCTGCTGGCTTATCTGCTGAAACAGGCTACAGAATGCTGTTTCTCTCCTAAGCTGCATTACATTTGGTGTAATTAGTTGAGCTAAGGACCCGTTTGGTTCAATTTCATGCTCCTTTAATACTGCAATGCGTTGCAATCTTTATTACCAAAAGGATGTTTGGTATGATATTACGGGGTCGGGTAACAATATTATTTTTTCACATCAAATTAAATAAAAATAAGTATGAAATTACTAACTTATCCCTATTAAAATTTTCAATCTCTTTCATCCTGCTATTCCACATTCCCCCTATGAATAAGCATTACCAAATAATGTGCAATCCTCATTGCAAGTGCAATCTTTATTACCATCAATAAGTGCAACCAAACATGTCTTCCATGGTAATGCAATGAAGATTACCATTGCATGCCTGCAATGGGGTTGAACCAAACAGGCACTTAGTTTCTGTTGTAAGCTTGATCTTCCTTATGGGTTTTGTTTTCTTCTTGTTTAGATGGCAAAAATGGACCTTAACAGGGATGATGAAAAGGAAAACATAGAGAGAATCTTTTGGAGTGCTATGGATATGCTCTCAGACGATGATAAGAAGCTACCTCAAGTAAGTTACATTCTCAAGTTCTCTCTCTCTCTAAACTCCATATTTTATAATTTTTTTGTGCACATCACCATGTCTTAAGCACTTTTTTGATTTGTTTAGGCATCTGGGATTGTTGAAACAAGAAAATTTTGGTTCTTATACAAGTTTTAAATAGATGGAGCCATTCATATAAGGAAGGGTATGAGTTGAAGACAAATTGGGTAGTTTTTTTTGCACCTCATAGTTTATAAAGCATAAGCAGGATTGGGTGTTGTAATAATTGGGATTTAATCAATTAGGTGTAGAAATTTAAGCGTCAAGATAATTGTAAATGCATTTTCCTTTGTTTAAGATTTGGTGTTTTTTATTTTACCCATGAACGTAAAAGAATATTTTTCCAACTGCTTTAAATATTATTTTCAATTATGGGATTTTGGTTCTGATGGACTGTTTGGCAAATTCTCACAAGGAGCACGTTTTGTTAGTTTCTGATGTGAAACAGAGCAAGGGCTTAATCAGTGTTATTTACTTAATCTTATCAGATTTGACGTACAGATGGGTATTATTGATGAGTATAGAAGCCATGCATCTTATCTGCCAAATTAAGCAAACTTTGAACTTTAAACCAAAGTACAATATCTTATCCTATCTAGGAAATAACAGAAAAATAAATGGTAATTACAAGGAATACTCTTAAAAAGCTAATTTAATAGTTATCACGTTGTAGAGGATAACAAGTCTTTAACAGGGAGATATGGAAACCGAGAAGATTTCTGCATAGGGACAGCACTGGGCAACCTACTGAGGCTCTCATGGTTTATTCCATGCATGATTTGTTAGTTTAATAAATCATATTCTATCCAACATTGTCTTTCTTCGATAGGATTAGACCTGTGTCTTTATGGATGTATGTGTGTGAAAGGACCCTATTCAGACCCTATTCAGCAAGCAGACCTAGGCTAGGACTCTAGGAAGACAAAGTAGCATTAGAAAAGGACCAACATGCTTTTTTATGGTTACCAGATTGACTTTCCATTTTGATGTAATACTAGGATATTAGCTCACCAATAGGGTGGCTATGGGGTTCTGTGAAAGTTGTTCAGTTTTACTATATATTAACTGTTAGGAGTGGAGGGAAAGGCATCGGATATTTTTGTGAGAGGAATAGGAGGAAGAATCAGGGACGACCTGAGTTTCTTTGTGGCTGTTTGGGAGTATTTGTTGGCTTCCAACAGATTGTATCTGTTTTATCACCTTTATATATATCAGATTAGTAGTAATTTGGGGGTACTACTTGTTAGTTCCTAACAATTGGTATCAGAGCGATAGACTTGGGAAAGAATGGCGGACGAGAGTTGGAGGCAGCTGTTGTTTGTCTCGAGGACCGCGCACTCCACTGGTACCAGTGGAAAGAAGCTCGCGGCACCATTAAGAGTTGGCGGGAGTTCAAACAGCATGTGTTGGAGCGATTTCACTCTTTTCAACGAGGTGGGGAGTATAAAATTTTCTTTGAAAACAAACAAGAGGGATCGGTGATGGAGTACGTTGAGGCATTTGAGCGATTATCATTCCCATTGAAGGAAGCGACGGACGATTGCTTGATGGGAGCTTTTCTCTATGGGTTGAAGAAGGAGATACAGGCGGAGTTGGAGCTGGCCGACGAGAACGATCTGGAGGGTCTGGTTCGAATGGCACTGCGCGTTGAAGGGAAGCACCGATTGCTGGAATTAGATAAGGGCAAACCAAGTTCCACACAACCCGGAAACTTTGGGTTAAAAAATAACCCGGCCCAGACTCCCTCCAACCCAGTTTCCCTAAACCGGATCCCCACTTACTCTGAGCCCAGTCGACTTAATAATTCCCATCCGATGACCCAGCTCACTAAACCCGATCTGAAGACCACTGGCGCTACGTCTGCAAGTTCGTCGTCACTGATCTCGACGACTCGCAAGCCGGGATGGAGTCGACGACTTCCTGATTCGGAGATGGCTCGCCGGCGTGAGTTGGAGCTGTGTTTCAAATGTGGGGAAAAATATAGTATGGGCCACACCTGTAAGGACAAGAATCTGCAGGTCTTCCTGATCGACGTCGAGACCAAGGCCGATGAAACAGGGGATGCAACAGTTATCTTGATGGGCGAGATGAGACCGACAATTGCTACACTGTTCCCAAACTTTCACCTTGAGGACAAGGTGAAGCTTTTAGGGAAGGTAATGAAAGGACCCTATTGGACCCTATTCAAAGAAGCGGACCTAGGCTAGGACTCTAGGAAGACAAAGTAGCATTAGAAAAGGACCAACATGCTTTTTTATGGTTACAGATTGACTTTCCATTTTGATGTAATACTAGGATATTAGCTCACCAATAGGGTGGCTATGGGGTTCTGTGAAAGTTGTTCAGTTTTAACTGTTAGGAGTGGAGGGAAAGGCATCGAATATTTTTGTGAGAGGAATAGGAGGAAGAATCAGGGACGACCTGAGTTTCTTTGTGGCTGTTGGGAGTATTTGTTGGCTTCCAACAGATTGTATCTGTTTTATCACCTTTATATATATCAGATTAGTAGTAATTTGGGGGTACTACTTGTTAGTTCCTAACAGTGTGCCACAGTGAACATTGTACATAATTAAATTGATTGAATGATTTAATGTAATATTCACAGTATCCTCAACATTTGGATTGAGTCGTAGAGTTAACAATTTGGGCAATAAGAGTAGCAGCTTAGGCTCTGACTCTTGTATATAATACTGTCCTCAGAATGAATACAAACAAGATTTCAATCATATTTGTCTATACCATTGAACATTTTTAGTAATCCTAGAAGATCCCACAAACTAAATCTGTCCCAAATTTAAAAGAACAAATATATATAGATTGTTTGAACATTGAACATTATTCTTTTTTGGATGCTGGCTGCATTAAATAACTGCATTATAATTGTATACTTTTGTATATGGATGTGTTAGTCAATTGTCTGATGTATAATTTATTATAGGTTTCAAACATGTTGCCCTTGCTGAAACGTGGAATAGGAGTGCACCACTCTGGCTTGCTCCCAATTTTGAAGGAAGTGATTGAGATATTATTTCAAGAAGGGCTAATTAAGGTTAGTGGATAAGGGGTTTTTACTTGTAGTGTGTATGTTGACATATTGGAAATAATTTTAGTTTCACTAAATGCTTAAATTATTTATTTCATAGTTGTTAAAATGTCTTTTTAAGTACCAACATAGGGAGTGTATTAGTAGCCATAATAGAATCTAGGGTTAAGGTACAGATATAGTCATGAAGTTGCACCTGGCACCATAAAGTCTACTTGAGTTTAAAAGTACGCATGAAACTTTACCAAACAAGTAAAAAATGCCACAACTGCTAATTATTATTATGCTGACTGTTTATCAAAGTAGAGAGAAAGTTTTGGCTGAAAATGCTGTCAGGAATCATATGTGGTGTTAGTGATGTCCTAGGTGGCAGTGTAGGAAAATGACCAAAATGCCCAACCTCTTTGTGCCTGATTCTTCTTCTCCTTCCTTCCTACTTCCTCATTACTGGTGAGTGGTGACACCTCTTCACCACCGCCACCTGTGACACTTCTTCCTCTCCTTCCCACCTCCTCCTTCCTCACCTTCTCCATCATCTTCATTGATGGTCTTCATTGAATAAGCGCCTTATTGATCGTTGAGGCCCATCTGCTAGAGTCTTTATCGGTCAGCTTCTCCAACTTTGCTTCTTCTCCTTCTCCCACAGAGTTTACTATCTCCATGGATTTCAATCAGAGCTGCATTGATTTCTTTACTATGATCTCCTACTACACAACGCTCCTCAGAAGGATTCCTTTCAATTTTTGCCGTCAGCCTCTTGGTGGAGCTTGAAGACCGGTGGAGTCTCTAGGAATCTAAGGACCTGCTGTTCCTCATCGTGATTTGGCAAGAATTCCCACATGTAGTGGCACTATTGAGTCGGGTGACACCATATTGCAATGTGGACGATGACTCCAGCCGACAATGTGCTTAGATGTTTCATGTTGCTCATGGGAGGCGATTGGTTTGTGTCTTTGAATAGATTCCCATAGAAAATGATATTGTTAGTGGAGCACATATTAAAGAATTCAAAGAAATCCACGGCCGCCAAGAAGGATGCTCGATGACTTTGCCTAGATGATGGTCTCAATCATATGAATCGGAGTTTGTGAATTTCCTTTGTTTTTATTGTTAAAAATAATGTCGGTTGATTGGTGATGCTGCTTGTATTGCTATTGGAAATTCGATTTTGATATTTTTAATACTTAAAAAATAATCCTAAGGGTCTAAGGAATAGTGCCACGTGTCCAGGTCATGAGTAAGACATTAAACTTGAACAACAGCCCCACCCAAAAAGTAACGGATGTAAGGTTAGATTAACAGTTATAACATTTTTGCCCCTTTCAAAAAAGTCCATGTTTATTTTTGCATCCAAGTGAACTTTATGGTGCCAAGTGCGCATTCACAAATATTTCACGAGTAGATTTTTACCTTAATCCTAGAATCTATTGACAAGCATTATAGGCTTTTTGTCATTTGTTCATTAACCTGTAATTTTCTTCTCTCTTGAATATCAATATCAATATCAATATCAATATTATGAATTCAGAACCACAAACATGCCAATAAGAAGTTTCTCCATGGCCTTTTTTCCTCAGTGAAATTATTCTTCGTATCTAATCTGCAAACATCACTCTCTGATTTTGATAGTCATATTATTTCATATCAGCCTTTTTTCGTGAAAATATCATTGATATGGTATATTCTCAGACTTATTGAAATATATCTTTTTTTTAAGTGTTTGTTTGCCACAGAGACCTTCAGCATTGGTTTGAACATGCCTGCAAAAACAGTTGTTTTTACAAATGTCCGAAAATTTGATGGGGATAAATTTAGGTGGATATCTGGTGGTGAATATATACAGATGAGTGGTCGTGCTGGTCGACGAGGTATTGATGAACGGGGAATATGTATCCTCATGGTTGATGAGAAAATGGAACCTTCTACTGCTAAAATGATGGTTAAAGGTGCAGCTGACAGTTTAAACAGGTAAATTGCTTATTACTGTGTACAGCATGCATTACACAACGGTGCTGCTAGATAATAGTTGTTAACTTTGACGGCCTTTGGTTTTGAGTACCATCTCTGGATTTCCCTTCTTAAATTTTGAAGGTTATTTATATTTCATTTCTTTAATATAAGTATACCTTTTTGGTTCCTTTATTTTTGAAAGATCTACACATTAAGTTAATTTATGTTTACCTATGTTCTCTTGGCCTACTTGTTGGGACCTGATCCATCTAAAATAATTATAGCCCTCTCATAAGTTGTGCCCTGCTTTCTGATTTGTAAAGGGATAGAGGAATCAATCCAAAGACCTTCATTTTTCCCACATGGTATCAGTTTTGGTAGCCATGCCTTATCCATGCGCATTTTTGGTTCAACAGTAGCCCCCTAAACAAATGCTCTAGATTCAAAATCTTGGTCTTCTAGTGGGCTACAATCAAACCAAACCTCAAGCATCCGTACTATCTAAATACCCCAAAGAGCATCCATACTATCTAAACCCTTCAAGCTATTAGAGAAAACTTATTTATGTAACAATTTTGGGTAGTTTTAGTAGCAGACATATGTGGTAAACTCTTTGTGCACTTCATGGGCCATTGAGGTTAATGGGTGAAGAATTGAAGGATTGGACAAGAATATGTGTAACATCGTGGGTACATAAAAATGCAAACAACCCAAAAAAGGGTGTGGTGAGAAGAGAGAGGAGAGGGATGGAAAAATATTGTGGCGAGTATCCGGGGCATTCATAATATCACAAATATTTAGGTGATTTACCGATTAATTTCTGTTTGTTAGTGTTGCTTTTCTGTTTGTTAGTAATGCTTTGTAATTTGTATATTATGTTTAAAGTTCCTTGAATCTGCTTATGGTTTCCATCATCCTTAGTGCTTACTTAAATAGGGATTTCTTCACTGTGTGATGCTGGAAACTGAAACAAATTAAGGAATTGTCTTGCTTTGTGTTTCGTTAGCTTATGTAGTCTCTTTGTTTCATTGACACTTCACCAAAATAGACAGTTCAATGCTATTTTCTCTTTTAATCATTTTAATATGAATTATTATCTATTAATTACTTTTCCCTCATTTGCTTCAGTGCCTTTCGATTAAGCTACAACACAGTTTTGAACCAGATGCGCTGTGAGGATGGTGACCCTGAAAATTTGCTTCGTAATTCTTTTTTTCAGTTCCAAGCTGATCGTGCCATTCCTGATCTTGAGGTTTGTTTGAATTTATGGAGGCTTGAAAAGTGAATTTTCTTCCCTATTTATTTTTTATATAAGGATAAAAAAATCTTCAAAAAAGCACAAACAAAAGAAAACTAGGAGCCAACTCAAGGTAAAAAAATGAAGCTGTTTGGTATTGTTCATGTGCAATTCCTTTTTCTGGTAGTGGCTTCCTGTTTAACTGAGTGGTGGACGGTGGGATCACGTAAAGTCATTACTTGTACATTATTCCTTCATTCTACGTTTAAGATTTTGATTTTTTTAGTTATGTACACTTATTTTAGAATATTTTAAATTTGAATCCTTAAGTTGGCTAAAATAATATATCAAATATACATCTACAAAAAAAGGCTTAATGAGTTAGGAGTTTAATATAACGAGGATAAATTAGTCAATATAGTTCATGTTTATTTTACATTGAATTTTGTTAATTTGAATATAATATTTTTCAAGTAATGTATTGAAGTATAATTATAATTATTTAAAATTCCTTAAAGTGAAGAGAGTGTACAATTAGATTATGAGGGAAAAATAGTAATTTTAAATATTGTAACATAATTTTAATTAATAAAATTAATTATTTTAGAATATGTAGCTGAATATTCCTAATGGTGTTAAAAATTGGATAAAGTGTAGGTTTTGAAAGTAGAGGGGAGGTCTATGTAATTTTGGCAAACTTGGAGGGAGGTCATTGTATTTTACTCAATCTTTTATTAAATACAAGTATTGATGCCAGTTGCTTTACCGACACTTCAACTCTAAAGCTTTTTCACATGTGCAAATGGGAGATGTTGAAGAAACCAATCACAGGCTTTTAGCTAATCACATAAACTTTTGGGTTGACGCGGTTCTTGACAATGTGAATAATAATGATGATATTTTTTTATACCTGGTATCTTGTCCCAAGTAGACAAATGTTTTGAAATACAAGAAACCAATGTACTGAACGATTTTTTTTTCTTCCTATATGCATTATTCATACTTTCATTTCTATATCATTGCCATTTTCAATCCTATGTGCATCATTAGTGGGGTTCGGTGACCCTGCTTGCCATAGTGAAACCAAGATAGTGTACAGATCTTGTATAATGTATTTACAATTCATCATGCTACTTATAGTCTTTAAATATTGCTCTTGAAAACTGTTTTATGTTTATCAAGAAAAAAAATCTGTTTCCTTATATTGTTGATTTGCGTATTAAAGAAAAAGTGGAATCATATTTCTATATCCAGAAACAAGTTAAGAGTCTTGAAGAAGAGAAGGAATCTATTGTGATTGAAGAAGAGGATAAATTGAAGGATTATTACAATCTGCTGGAGCAGTATAGACTTCTGAACAAAGAGGTTCGGGACATTGTATTATCTCCAAGGTACTGTTTACCCTTTTTACAGCCTGGCAGGCTCGTATCTCTTCAATGCAGTACAAGTGATGAAGATCTTGCCCCGCCATTTATTGAGGACCAGGTGACTTGGGGTTTGGTCATTAATTTTGAAAGCATCAAGAGTGTTTCTGGAGGTAAGAATATCTATGGTTGCTGGTTATCTATTCTTTTATACTCACGTTAGTTTGTCAATTGTAACCTAATCAAATATGCTTTCCAGATAATGCAAGTATAAAACCTGAAGATGCAAATTACACTGTTGATGTTCTTACAAGATGCATGGTGAGGAAAGAAAAATTTGGGAAAAAAATTGTTAAGATAGTCCCCATAAAAGAGCCTGGAGAGCCTGTAGTGTTCTCAGTTCCTATCTCTCAGGTAACATCTGAAGCTGGAATCTATGTACTGCATTTGCTGACTCTATCTAGCTATACTTTTTACTATTGACTGTTTGCACTCTAGAGAATTATGGCCTCTCTGTTAACATGGTATAATACACATGCATATGAACTCCAACATCTACACTAGTAAAGCGGAGTTTTGCAATGATCCAAATCCCAGTTCCCATTCCCCACATGGGGGGTATTAATTTCCATGATCTCCATTATCCATCCACGAATGGATTATAAATTACCCCGTTCTCACCAGGGGAAAAAACAAAGGATTATTCATACATAATTTGGGACTTTATGGTAATAAACATAAAATTTCATGAAGGATCTTGGTTATGTGCTTAGGATTTTGATATTCATTATATACAATGTGACCTTTAGAGACCTTGGCTATCTAATATTCCTATCCTTTTTGGTTATGATGTTTGCTAAACTGTTTTCTGAATTGTATTCTGAATAGATCAACACAATGAGCAGTCTGCGCCTATACATTCCAAAGGATCTTCTGTCATTGGAAGCTCGGGAAAACATGCTTAAAAAAGTTTCAGAAACTCTTTCTAGATTTTCTGATAAAGGGTTGCCCCTTCTAGATCCTGAAGAAGACATGAAGGTTTCTCATCTGTTTATTATATCTTCTCTTCATCTTTTGGGTTTAATTCCAACAAAATTATTGTAGTTCTGACTTTTTTTCTTTTTAGGTTCACAGCAACTCATACAAAAAGGCATCCCGGAGATTAGAGGCTTTGGAGCGGCTGTTTAAGAAGCATGAAATCGCGAAGTCTCCGTGTTTGAAGCAAAAACTAAAAGCTTTGCATAAGAAGCAAGAACTGGCTGCAAAGATAAAGTCAATTAAGAGAAAATTAAGAAATTCTACTGCTTTGGCTTTTAAGGATGAACTTAAGGCAAAAAAGAGAGTTCTTCGGAGGCTAGGGTAATGATTTTTTCTGAATTGAATTTTTTTTCAAAACTTACATCATTGAAGTGTAATATCTTTTTTCTTTTTTGGTTATCTTGAATTGTAATATCTTAATTACAGTATTGATGTTTTTGCAAGTCTCCTGATTAACTAGGTGTGTGCAATGATAATCAATTTTAATTTACAGGTATATTACAAGTGAGAATGTTGTGGAACTGAAAGGGAAAGTTGCTGGTGAAATTAGCAGCGCTGATGAGCTGACCCTGACTGAACTCATGTTTAATGGGGTCTTAAAGGACATAAAGGTGGAGGAGATGGTTTCTCTGCTCTCTTGTTTTGTCTGGCAAGAGAAAGTCAATGATGCTGCTAAGCCTCGGGAAGAACTTGCCCTGCTCTTTGCACAATTGCAAGAAACTGCTAGGAGGGTTGCACAACTTCAGCTTGAGTGCAAGGTAATGACTGAATCCATTGTTTCCCTTCATTAGATAATTTGGTCGTGATTGTTAGAATATGTAATTATTGTAAATAGCATATAATCAGGGTAATTAGTGTAGCAGTTAATTAGGGTAATTATCATTATGAGCCATTAATGCCTAGGCTCCTCATTCTTGTACATATATCCCTCTCCTGATCATGAATAGATACGCAATTCTGATTATATTTCTCTCTCTGATCTTACAATTACTAACTGTGATGATGCATATACTTGTACCGAAACACAATGCAAAAACTGAAACAGGTTCAAGTTGATGTGGAGGGTTTCGTGAGTTCATTTAGGCCTGATATTATGGAGGCTGTTTACGCATGGGCAAAAGGATCAAAATTCTATGATATCATGGAAAGTACTCAGGTTTTTGAGGGTAGCTTGATCAGGGCAATTAGACGACTCGAGGAACTTCTTCAGCAGCTAATACAGGCGGCCAAATCTATTGGTGAAACGCAGCTTGAGGCTAAGCTTGAAGAGGCTGTTTCAAAGATCAAGAGGGACATTGTGTTTGCCGCATCCCTCTATTTATAGGATAGTTTCTAGCACAAAGGACAAACGGTGAACTGGAACATACCAGAGTGGGATCACCTACCATCAATTTTGTAGTATGTGACCGTACAATCACAAACATGCCTAATCATTTTTAAATTATTTGTAACAATGTATCATTAGTTTAAGGGTAGGTTCATTTGAGCAATTAGGCGAAGCTTTGGATACCGGATAGGCAGCAAAAATAGAAGAAAGGATTACTTAAGTTGATAATAGTGGTAGCCGTACATTGGAGAAACCCAGCTTGAAGCCCCAGTTGGAAGAGGCTGTTTTAAGATGATCAAGTGGGATAGTGCGGCATCCCTCTACCTGTACTAATTTCTAACACAAGAAACAAATGGCAAGTATGCTTACAAGCAAGTGGATTTTCCTTCGATTTTGGAGTCTTTGTATGTACAGTCGTAGCCCATTTTAAATTATTTGTAGCAGTTTAGCTAATTTATGCATAAATGCTATTTTAAATGTTTTGCTTAGTTAATGTGGATAATCAAATATATAAATTAGACCGTTCATTTGATTGATGTGCTGGTTTAAGATCCATTAGTCAATTTATGGTCAAAATCATGGCAGTAGTCGTAATTAAATAAAATAATGTATTTTTAATTTTTTATATATTAATTGTGGTTGTAACTAATCGCTGAAAGGTTGATTTGTAAGTGCAAACCCAAAAGCTCTCCTTTGAGAATGGATTTTTGAGACTCAGTCTTCTCTTATTACATGCTTTTTTACAAAATACATTGTGCCTGTTTCATTGCTATCGGCTTATCAACAGAAAGATAGATTGTAGTATTTCTGTATGTGGGAAATAGAATGAGCTTGCAACAAATTGACAATGAACTAAATGCTTCAATCTTAAATCATCACAATCTCCCAAAAAAAATTTGCCGAAAAGAATTATTTCCTTAACATCCAAAAAATTAGTACAACCAACAATAGTTGAAGACCAAAAACTCTCAAAAAACTCTAACAACATAACCTAACCCACATCTCACCAAAAAGCTGAAAAAAAAAACAACAATTCCATAAAAGCAATAGCAAACATATATGCTCCAAAGGTGAAAGGACACCCAAACGAGCAATTTTTTGTCCATGGACACAAAAATAGAAGATGCTCAATGGTTTTCCCTCTATGCATGGCATATAGGACACATAGGATCTTTAGCACAATAGATGACTGATCCTATCATTTATAATACTAAGGTTCCATCGCCCATTAGAAATAATATCAGCCACTCTTACCTCTTTATCTTCTTCTGATAAAGCATCAGCTTGAAGTTAACCTTGGAGCCCCAGTATCCCCTGATCCTCCCAAAGACTAACACTTATGCCATTCTCAACCTTCCAACAAAGATTTTTAAGCAGCAAATCTCGCCTTTCTACCAGGACGTGCTCGGATCCTGCCCGAGCATGCCAAAACTTATCTGAGCCGTTTCCAAGGTTGGCAAACCATGTCCGATCCCTGACCAAGGTTGCCAACACTTGCAAAACCTTTCCCGGACCCCAAACATTTGCATTGGAGGCTAGAATGAATGAATAAAACAATAAACTTGGCCATTTCTTAGGTTTTAGAAAATCACCAATAGGAAAGTAAATTCCCCTCAAAACACGGCACCACAGATCATTTGGCTGTTGCAAAATATGCCAAGTTGTTTTGGCAAGTAATGCCTTTTTGAAACATAACAAATCCCGAAACCCCAACCCTCCATCACATTTGTTTGTGGTCATCCTACTCCAACTCCTCCAATCCAAGCCTCCTTCCTCTCCTTGCTGACCCCACCAGAAATTGAAAACTAACTGGTCAATTTCCATATACTACCTCTGCCCCCCCCCCCCAAAAAAAAAGACTCAGTTGATTTTTTAAAGATATTAAAAAAAACTAATTAAGTTACTTTAAAACATTTATATTTATTGTTTTTCCTCCAAACTATTTTAGTACTAAACTTATAAACTGATATATGATAATACACAACATATTATATGATTAAGTAACTTATTTAACTTCTTTAATCTCTTCAACAAATATCAATTTGATCTTATATTTAAGGCCAAAGGGAGTCAGACTTCTTTGGTGTCATTGGGTATGTAGAAATAGAACTAGTCACCACCTTAATCAAAATTTCTCTTCCTGCAAAAGTAGGGATCAGATTTCTCTCATCATCCCTCATAATCTCTAAATCATGTCTGTCCAATTAATCTGAAATGTCACAATACTACTTTAACTTTTCTCTCATCTTCCTAATCAACGGTCCAAATGGACTCATGAAAGATGATGAGAAAAAAAGATCATGAGAGGATCTATGCTTCCATAGACATGTTTACCATCCGATCTGAAGCCCTTTTTAAGTTTTTTATTTGAAATCTATGAACAAATTTTCTTAGTATTGTTTTCAATTTGAATTGAAATATCATGATGCACAGAAGTACTAGGAATCAGATAATCATGAAAGATGCTCATTCCCACATGGATTCATAAAGGGGAAAAATACCATTCATTTCTTAAACTGAAGCCAAGTATACCTAGTCCTATCCAATGATAATTGAATAAGCCCAAACGGATTTGATATGTTGTGGATTTAAATTTTTCGGGTCAAGAAAAAAATCAAATTAAGAGAGTTTATTATTATTATTATTATTATTAAAATTAAGCCTGACAAATTCTCAACCGGAAAATAACAAAATTAGATAAAATTAGATAGGGAGAAAAGGTTCCTTTGGATATATTTTACATTTGCAAAAATTCATCAACTTTGATCATTATAGAGAATTACCTGAATATTTTTATAAATGCTGCTTATATTGTAATTTAAAATGTTTTATTATAATATTTTTGAAGGTTCTAGTTATATATATCAAACACTATAAAATTATTTATATATTTTTTCCCAAAAACAATCATTCCATATGAGAGACCACTTGGGAGGGGCAAAATAATCAGTTTTTTAAATTACAAAGGGGTATTATGGCGTTTCAACAATATTAAAAAAGATATATTAATTAAGCTTCTCGGCCTGATTAAGAATTTATTGAAAGTGTAGGTCTAAATTCAGATATTAGTATTTCAATTGGATTTAATTGAGATTCTCTTTTTTATATAGGCACTTTGATTTTAATTTTTATATACTGAAAATAGTTGTTATTAATTTTTTGCGCCAATCGATTATAACTATTACTCCTTAACTGTTAGTAATTTTTTTCCATATAAGTATTATGAACATAGCATCTTATAGTATACGAGGCATAGTTGAAAAATGACAAATTAGGATATCAAATACTAACCAATGACTAATTCAAATTTAAATGGGTTATACCATTGTTAATTTTTTTTAAATAAAAAATAGTTATTGCGAGTTTTATCTTGATGGAACTATAGTAAGAGCAACAAGATTGTCAAACTCACGAGTTTAAGTAAATTTGTAATAATGACATAAACTGAATTCGAATAATAAACTCGTAAGAGTTTACTTTCACTATTAAATCGGTATTAATAGTATATAATTAAATAGTTAAAATATAAAAAAAAAAACAGTTTGATTTAAATACATTTTAAATCCAAATAATTGAAATTAAATCCTTCAACATTCATAATTTATCATATATAACAGAAATTTCAATAAAAATTTTATATAAAGCCACTAAGCATGATCAAATTGTAAAAATTAATATAAGTTTAAAAATGAGTTAACACGATTTTATAAGTTAGAAACGTAAAAACGGTAAATTTGACATATAAACTCGTGAGTTTAACCGGGTTTACTAGTGGCTCAAATCGATTTTATAAACTAAAAACGTAAAAATGGTAAAATCGGATAGTCAACTAGTGAGTTTAACAGCAATCAGATCATATCTTAAGAATCAAAAGCATTTATAGAAATACTTATAAATTGCTCTTAACAAATAGGAGAATTCAAACACATATTTATAGGATAAGAGTTGCATCCTTACCAACTAGGCAACAAGATCAATTTTCTTCGAACAAAAAAAAAAAGAATATTTTTTTTTTTCATTTACAATACTTAAAATTAAATTCATGAACTCATTTATTTATCTTTGATAACATTCATCAACATATTCAAAAGTGAATGTACCAAATATTTGGAAGAATTAAGGTCAGGTGACATGTGGTTCCCAAATCAATTTCTTTACCAAATTCCTGTCTCCCTCCCTCCCTCCCTCCCTCTCTCTCATCCTTACACTTTGCACCCACCACGTTCTTCAGTTATGTTCCCCTCAATCATTATACACCTCTTCGTTTACTCCTTTATTTTTATTTATAAAATATTTTCAACACGTTCCACACAGATAAAAAAGATCTTAAAATTTCATTAATTTTTTTATAAAATTCAACAACCTTCTAACTTTACTCATATTTAATACTCCTTTCGGACTTTTTTATAAAAGCTCAAAATTTGAATTCTGGGGTCTTTTTTATAAGAGTTATCTGAATATTTGATGATTTTTTTTTCATTTTTATCCATAATTAATTATATATGTTGCATTAATTAAAGATTGTGATATTTATATTGACTTTTATTTCACTCTCTTACTTGTATCGCATAAATAAAGGTATACTTGAAAAACAACGTTGTTTATTATTATTATTATTATTATTATTATTATTATTATTATTATTATTCAACAATTAGACCAAATTAATATACTCAATCCAAATAAAATTTCTCTAATGTTTAACAAGTTATGGTATTTTTAAAAATAAGACTTACAATATTTTCTTTAACTCTCATTTTAGAAAATTTATACCCATACTCAGTAATTACATGAAAATTTTTAATTACTATAAATTAATATTTCCTAAAATAGTTCCAGAATTTAAAAATTGGGAGAAGTATAATTTCTTAGCTAAAGAAAGATTAATTATGCTTTAGGCAACAAATTAATTAAAATAGTTCCAACTTTACTCATATTTAATACTCCTTCTGGATTTTTTTTTTAATAAAAACTCAAATTTGAATCGTCGGGATCCTTTTTATAAGAGTTCAACAAGAGTTATCTGAAATTTATATTGACTTTTATTTCTCTCTCTTACTTGTCTCTCATAAATAATGACATACAGTACTTGAAAAACAAAGTCTATTTCAAATATATCGCTTTGGTCCTATTTATAAGTCTAAATTAACTAATTCTCACATACCAAGGAGAGTTAGTTAACTCATTAATTATGGGCTAAATTTTCAATTTTGTCCTTACCTATGATTGGTTCTAAAAGTCAACATGAGTGAAATTTTTTTGTTTATTGCGATTAATATAGGCAAAAATGTAATAAATGCATTTATTACTCTGAAATTAAACTTATAATAAAGACCAAAATTTTTAGTCAAAATAGACTTATAAATAAAACTAAAGTATACTTATTATTTTTAATTAACTTTAATCACCTTCTTAAAATTCTTAAAATACGTAATTTAGTTATTGAATCCTTATAACATACCACTCTGGTCCTATTTATAAGTTCATTTTGACTAAATAAATGAGATTGTGACATTTTTGTCCATATTATTGTACCAATGAAAATAGAGAAAGAAGAAAAAGTTAAAAGGTACTCATTCATCAATGAGGATTGTAACATCCTCCATTTTAAAGGACAATTATTAATTACTAACTTATCTAAACCATTCGTTAAAAAGTTTTAGCACACATTTGAGCTTTAGATTTTACTAAATCCATACTTTTTAACTAAATAATACTTCAAAATTTGCCAAGATATACTAAAATATGCTGAGCGAGCCCTAATGTGGCAATATACAATAATTCAACATGTACAAAAAGGGTGGAAGCACTACCGTTATCAAAGGAGTATATGCTTTCGAAGCCTTCTCTGATTGATTCACACGAGAACTATCACCTGAAAAATATTTATAACCATCAATTCAACTCATTATAAATGCTAATATGTGTTCGTGAGGTGACAAGTGGAACATTTTATAGAACAAAGTACTAAATATCAAATTACAAAATTATCATATCACAATTTCTGTATCAATTTCTAAATCAAATTTCATATCATGAATCACATATATAACATGCCAAGCAATAGGTCGATACCCTGACAATCCTTATCACCCCCACCCTTATAACCACTGACATAACCCATTGGCTGTAATATAATAGGTTTAGTCTTTGTGACAAGACTGCACCAAGCTCTCCGATAATGAGGTTTAGCCCGGCCAAAGACTACATAACTCATATCGGACCATGGGTTCCCTTTCCTTCGAATATGGAAAGGTGTCACTGTCCCAAGGGCTGACCCTTAACTCGGCCAAAGGAAAAGGGTGATACCAAGGGCCCTGAAAATATAAAAGTCATCAACTGTACACCGAGTGGTGGCATACCACGTGGTAGTATATACACAATAACTCTCATCATCACTCGACATCATCATAATCTTGGCATGTATATATAAGATTTCAAACATGATTTATAAAATAATACATTGTCTCAATAATCATTACAAAGCATTCATTGATATATTAAATCAATAATACAATCTCACCAAGTCACATTTTTAAAATAAAATCCCACAAGACGACTTCATTAACAACATAGTTCTCATATATTAAAAATCACTCACTAACATCATACAAGTAAGTACAATGAGTGGAAAGTATTTACCTCAAATTCTTGACACGACACTAAGCGTAAGAGAAATCAGTCCCCTTAAAATATCCTCTAAACTCCTCTTTTCTTCCAGCTTTCCTTCTCTCATCACTCCTCACGGTCTCTGCGTCTCACCCGCCGAACACACACACTATTTCACACCCCTCACCTATATTTATATTAGGGGAGAGGCGGTGAATGTGTAATCATCCCCCTCCCCTAATATATATTAGGTGGCAGCTCATTTATAATTTTTTTTCCCTCTTCACTCCACCGCCCCCCTTCTTCTTCTTCTTTTTTTTCACAAAGGGAAAATTACCTCAAAAGGCCCAACTATTTTCATAATTCTATTTTTTTTCATTTTATTTATTTATTTAACAACAACAACAACAAAATTTTATTATTTCCCTATCATTATTCCACTAATTTCTTTTACATCATAAATGAAATCTTATATACAAACCTTTATTTTGATAATTACACAATAAATTCGTGTATCATAATTAATTAATTTTTCTTATTTGTAATTAAATGTTAATATAAAAGTTAGGATGTTACAATGATAAAGTTAAAAATTTATCTCATAATTATTGAGTTACCTATCTCTCTCTCTTTAGTATGTTTGATTTGGTCAATAGAATTAAAAGTCAAATAGGACATAGGACTGGATGAGTATTCACTCTCCTTTCACCCCTCATAACACCATTTCAATACCACCCAAATTTGGACCACTTATCTATATTCTAATCAAATTCATTCAAACTTTTCCCCCTATTTATTGTTGTAATGAACCCATTAAGGTTTTTTTCTTTTCTTTTATTTTTTCTGGTTTAGCTTTGGCTTGGTGACCTGCTAGTGACTTGCATAGAACATTCCTTCTCTCCAATTCTCTCTCTCTCTCTGAATTTTCTTCCTTCGCTGTAAAAAAAAAAAAAAACAGAGAGATTGAGAGAGGGAGAGAAGTAGAGGTACTGTACAAGAAGCTACTCATGGAGTAGAAATTTCTGTCACTTCTCTTCTCAAGGGCCCATTTTTGTCGTTTCTGACCGTTTTGCAATCATTCATTCATTGTAAACCGAAGTAAGCAAAGTTTCTATCTTTTTCACTCTGCAAGATGTGAGCCGTCTCTGCGGAACAGAGTTGTTCATATCTCCGGTGTTTGGTTTGCCAGAAATTTGTGGGGATGGCCGGAAGTCTCCCCGGAGTAGAGTGTGCTCGAAGGAGAAGGTTTCATCAGAGTGGAGTATGGTCTGATTCACCATCCTCCATGGCTCCTCATACTTGCACTAGACGCTCTTCTTTCTGCTTGTACACTAGTAACCATGAATCTCTTTCTTCTTCCTCTTTACTGGTACCTCTCTCTCTCTGTTTCTCTCTGTGCCTTTAGATTGTACTGTTGCTAATTAATCTTTGTTTCTGGTTTTGAATGTTAGCAGCAAAGAAGCTTGGTATATCATCAGGCATACCCACATGAAGTGCTGGGAGGGGCAGCTAGAGAAGCCAAACAGAGATTGGATGAGAGATTAGGAACACAGAGGAAAACAGAGATTAAAAGGTATCATAATAAGAATTTTTTTGCAGAAACTATGTATTCTTTCATTAAATCTGGAATAAAACATTTTATGTCTCTCACTTATCAAATATGAATTAACTGATGACAGTAAGCAGAAGAATGGAGAGAAGGTGAGGAGTGAAGCAGAGTTGCAGATAGAAATATATGGGGCAAAGAAAAATGGAAGCAGGAGATTCAGTTGGAGTAAATTGAGCTGGAAGGCAACAGAACAAGAGGAATGTGCAGTGTGCTTAGAATCATTCAAGAATGGCGACACGCTCATAAATCTTCCATGTGCACACAAGTTCCACTCAAGGTGTTTGAAGCCATGGCTGCAAAATAATTCTCACTGTCCTTGTTGCAGAACCACCACCATCAATATTTCTTACTAGGGTTTATGTTCCTATGTTCTTTCATCACTTTCTCTGTTTCTGCAACCTTCTGCTACTGTTAACTTAGTTGAGATTTAGGATTTTTTTAAGAGTTTTGTTTCTTTGGTCAGCGTGTTTTTAATCAAGTGTGTACACTGGCAGTTGATAAACAATGGGGTTAGGTTGAGCATGAAGAGTTTCCATGTTTTAAAGTAAAGTTTTTTTTTTTTTTTTGTGTGTGTTTGAATTTTGCATATGAAATAAATAATATGTTAGAAGATGTTTTCATTGAAGTTGGACAACGTTGAAATCTGAACTGAAAGGAGGGGGAGTGATAACACAAAAATATGATTTAATTTATTTTTGAAAACAAACTCATAAGCATAATTAACCAGGAACAAAAGGAATTTTAAAAATGGTTAAGTACCAATTTTGCCCCTTAAGTTTTCGACGTAGCAATGTTGTTCCTGAAGTATCAAAACGTAGCAATGTTGCCCCTCCGTTAAAAAGCCTAACGTTGACCGTTAGTTGACTGTTAGGGTTTTTAACGGAGGGACAACATTGCTACGTTTTGAGACTTCAGGGGCAACATTGCTACGTCGAAAACTTAAGGGGTAAAATTGTTCCTGAGCACGTACTTTAGGGATAAAATTGATACTTAATCCTAACTCTTTTAAAAATTAATTTAAGAACTAGTAATGATAATATGATATGAATGGAATTAATACTTTTTCTAAAGAAGTTGAAAGTTTGAATTTTATTTTCAAACAATAATCATGTCAAAAAAATTGGAGAATCCTCAAGTTTAAGTTCAATTTTGTTTTAGAAGTTTTTGTGTATGAGTAGTGGGTATCTAAAAAAATTTCTTAAATCAATATCACTCCAAAAGGGTTTTAAAAAGGAGTAAAAGACACACTAACAGTTAAAAATTTTATATTAAAAATTATGTAATAGGGTGTTTTATATTTAAAAAATTGAAAGTTGCAGAGAAGGAAAAAAAGGAAAAAGTCACACATTTAAATAACTTTTTATACACAAAAAATATAAATAGCTGTGATTCGTATTGCTGCAACCATCCCTATCAGTCACTTCAGTGGCTATTCCTTGTGTGGATATAATTCTCCTGTGGTACAAATCATCATATGACAATTGATTTTACATGATTGCACATTTAAATTAGCGGAAGAGAATTGATTTTACTCTTTATAAAATAAATATATGAGAATTTTCCTTTTATCCCTCATTCACAATACATGTGAAAAACATCCGTGCTAAGCTAGGAAAAAGATCCTTTCATAGACTTTCCTTCTCCTTATCTCTCATCATTTCATCTGAATCGTTGATTGGATAGAAGAGATAAAAATTAAAATAGTATTATGACATTTTATATTGATTGGATGTGATTTAAAGATAACGAGAAATAATAATAATAAAATAATGAGAGAAACCTGACCCACTAAACTATGAGTTCAAAATTAAAATAGTAAATTTTCATAGTGAATATGTGTGTGTGTAAAAAATTATGTTATACCCTTAATATGTGTATGCGTACCTACATTCACTTAACCATACATGGATCAAACAACGAATCATATTAGGGGCTTATTTGAGTTAATATTGGCAAAAAATGACTTTTAATGTCTATTTTAGTGAAAGAATACATAGTTTCTGTAATATTAAAGTTAGGGTCAAATTCAAATAATATAATAGTAGTATGATTTATAGATAGATTTCTGTAAAAACAAGAAGCGTATATTTAACAAATTGAAATTTATTTGGATGATATAATTGACAAAACAAGTTTATATATAAAATAACTATAAAGTAATGTGATAATTTTAAGAGAAATATTAAAATTAAAAAAATAAGAATAAAAATATATGCAAAGCGCGTGCGTGCGGGGTACCAATCAGTGGCAGATCTAGAAAATTAATCAAGGGCGGGCATCAGTGGCGGGGGATTTGGGCCCCCAAATGTTTTTTTTAAGGAAAGTTTTAAATGCATTAAAAAAAAGAATATAAACAAGAAAAGAAAAAATATCAAAAAAATATTCATGAAATCAAATGAATACTGATGATGTAATAAGATAGACAATTGTTTTATAAACCTGCCATTTAGAAAAACAAGGCTAAGTAGGGTTTGAAATGCAGCTACAAAAATTACAATGAAAGGTGGACACTCAATAAGTTAAGTGTGTGTGTGTGTGTGTATATATTTTAATAACAAAAGTATATTACAATAAAAATAATTATAATGTCATCCTTTTAGGCCTTATTTTTTTAGAATTCCATCATAATTGTTTTATCATCAATGCTATCAAATACATCTTTTTCAATATAAGACACTAAAAAATCATTCAACCATTCATCCCCATCCGATTACAAAGTGCAGTCTTGATGTATTAAGGGATCGAGATCCCGCTCACTTTAGGGTAATTCCCACCGAAGTGGGAGGCATGTCTGCGATATCCATGCACAAAGAGGGTCCGATCCGTGCCATAGGCAACACCGTCAATTCCTTCGGACAGCACCACCTAATTTAAGGGTGAACAATTATTTAAATATGTATTAATTTTTTTATTTAAAAAAAAAATCTCCAATTCAAGGGTAGGCACTTGCCTCCCTCTCTTATATGTGGGTCCGCCCCTAGTGCCAACCATGCTCTTAAAATTGATTAATTTGATTTAGTTGAAGTTTTGCCTAAAATTGAGACACGCCAAACCTTTGAACATCGTTTCCTTAAACCAGCAATGATTGGATGACTAAGGAAACTTGACTCCGTATAAAAAAGATTGTTTTCTGAGCAAAAAAAAGTATAAAAAAGATTGTTTATACAAATTTTGAGGATGTTAGGATAGTTACATCTATTTAAATCCCATAATATTTAAATATAATTTAATACTCCCTCATGTCTTTAATATAAAACATATTTAAGAAGTTGATCGTCTAGCAGGGACGAAGATCCAGGGGGCACCCTTGGCACCTAGCCGAGAGTCGTGGAGACCCCCGGAGGGGGATTGGGTGAAAGTGAATGTAGGTGGAGCATTCTCAATGACAACTATGAAACGGGCTTGTGGGGGACTCATTCGAAATTCCGATGGAAATTTTGTGAAAGGGTACATACACTCCCTTGAGGATGGGGATGAATTAACTGCAGAACTATGGGCTTGTCTCCTTGGGTTCAAAATGGCGTGGACCTTGGGATTTAGGAAAGTGTGGTTAGAAATGGACTCCACCGAGTGCCTTCACCTTATTCTTCATGAGCTACAGCCACTTCATAGGGACTCAAGCCTTATTAAGGAAGTTAAAGTGCTGATGGGTATGGACTGGGAGACAAAGATCACCTATGTGCCTGGTTCGTGCAACCGTGCAGCTGACTATCTTGCGAAGAGCGACCTGGATATAGGACAGGGACTACATGAAGTCTACAAGCCACCTAAGGATTTAGTGGTTCTACTTTGCCAGGATTGTAATGGGGTTAATACTCGCATAGGAATTAGTTGAGGTGTCACCCTCGCATCAAAAAAAAAAAAAACATAATTTTCATATTTGTCTATATTTTTCTAATTTACTCTTATTAATGCTTCCTCAGCCATAATAAAGGAGGAAGGAGAATAAAAAAAATTAAGGAAGATAACTAGTGTATTTTAAAAAATAAATTTCATATTAACTAATTTCTTTAATTCAATTAAATTATATAAATATATATTATATTTGAGGGAGTGTGTGTGTGTATAAATTCTTCTTTTTTTTCTTTCTTGCCTTCTCAAACATAGGATACTAGCATTATTCTATTTGATCAATTATGGATCCTAAACTTCCATCTGCGGTGGATTTAATAGCCACCACTTATATGGACCATATGACCCCACAGTCAACGAAAATATCTACATTTTTCAAAAGACATTAAATATATATTAGGGTTTAATGTTTCTGCATTAAAGTCTCTTTACTATGGGACCCATTCACTTTTATGTGAGTATTGCAGAAAAAAAGTATCTGCAGTAAATACAGGATATTAATATTAGTGGGTCTTCTTCTTTCTTTCCTTCCTTTCTTTCTAGCCGGAGTTCCTTCATGAGAAAGTGGAGCACAATTAATCTGGATGGTGCGTTGGGTCCAAAAATGAAAATGAAAGTGTTAATACTTAATACTTTTTTTTGCTCAGAGTTAATACTTAATACAGACAACATAGATGAAGTCAAAAGAAATTATTTTCTTATTAATGTGTCCCCCTCCCACCCTCACTTTTCATGATTGAATCTCATTTTTACACGTTAGTTGAAATTTTTAAGGCTAAAAACTTTTTGTTTTTTTTGGAAAATACAGGCAAGCCAAAGCTTGAGAAGTAGGAGAGGCTAGTCTATGAAAGACTAGCACCAAAATACAACAAACTAGTAAAAGAACTAGGATCTACAGACCAATTGGTCTTGTAAAGCTATATCCAGGCATCCCGAAGGAATTGCCGGGACTAATAACAAGCTCGCATCAGCAGGAGCATTATGACCCTCCTTGGCCATATAGTCAGCACAAGAGATGTTATCCCTAGGGGTATATCGGAGGGTCACGTCCCAGTCCTGGTAGAGAATGTCTCTAGTCTCCCTAATAAGGTCTCGCAATGGATGGTCAGCATAACATCAGTCTCTCATGAGGATGTTGATCGCATCCAAGGAATCAGAATAAAGGAGGATCTTTTGAAATCCCATCTGAAGTCCCAAATTCAATCCCAGCTTGATGGCATAGAGCTCCGCTTCAATAACAAGTATGGAGACCAAGGGATTTGCAAACCCCATCGCCCAGTGCCCTTGAGAATTCCCGATTACTCCTCCGCGAGCCGCTTGAAAGTTGTGGCGAACCGATCCGTCTACATCAATTCGGACCGCATCGTCGGAGGGGGTCCAAGATCTCTCCTCATACCGTCAAGTTGAAAAATTTGATGAGATAGGTTGTGATTAACATGATTTTCCATAAGAAGATAGTTACACAAGTGGAGCAACTCCCGGTATCTTTGTGTTCGCCTTGAAATAGAAAGTCGCATCCGGTTGTCTAAAGAATCCAACATCCCAAACCGAAGACTCGTGGCCAAGAGAATCCGTGAAACCTTCCCTTACTGGGGTTATGGTTGGTGTTCCAATCGAGCCATACCCGCAAATTACCCGCAAAGAACCGGGAAAAGTAGTTAGGTTTTAAGATTTCACCAAAATTTCTCGCTTTCTCACAGTCTCTGATTATGTGGAGCACGCTCTCCTCCTGATTGCATTGAAACGGGCAGAGGCTTTAATCAGTAAGCCCTCTTTTAGCTCTGAGAGAATTGGTGACAAGCCTCTCATGATCAACCTACCACATGAAATATTTAACTTTTTTCAGGAATCTGCCATTTCCACATTAAGGACCAGAAATTACTTCTACTCTTTCTTGCTTGATTAGAGATATATAGGTAAGCAGCTTTAACAGAGAAAGCAGTCATCTTTCGCATTTCTCCAGGTGAAGCAATCCGGGGAGCCACTACCAGGCGGGTTCATTCGAGAAATACTATTAATGATGTGGGAGGGAAGGATCCCACACCATCTGTTTGTGTCCCAACTTCCATTCAAAAGATGATCACGCATGCACTCATCTTCGTCGATTAAGGAAGGATCAACAACATAGGTAACTAAAGGATGGTCAAAGGGAAGCCAAAGATCACCCGCCCCTAATGAAGTCCTCCCAAACGTCAACAATCGCTCTCCATGCAGAGGACGAGTTACGTTTCTTTGAGATTTTAGGCACAACCGAGTTTCCACAATTATACTTAGACCAGAAACACTGGACCCACAGAGCTTGCTTTTAAGGCTAAAAACTACATGTACTCTAAATGATATTTCTCCTAAAAATAACAATATACAAATCAAATGATTTTTTTTTTTTTTTTTTTTTGTATTTGAAAAATTGGGCCGCTTATAAACATCAATCAATGAGTAGTTTAACATAACACTTTGTTTCATAAAAATACAGACAATTAATTTTTTTGTATATCTCCAGTTTTTTTTATATTAATTTTGTGACCTTAATGAGACTTAGTAGTTAAATGAAGGATATTAAATACTGAGGCTAGTACCCTATAGAATTTATTCTTTTTAGTACTGTAAATTTAGCATGGGAGGCATCTTAAAGTTATAAAAAGATCAATACAAGGTAAATTAATAATATTTTTAATATAAAAAAAAACAAGAAATTGTAATATAGAGTAAAAACGACGCCGTTGGGGCTGACCCCTAGAAAGGGCGCCCCACAAAAGGCACAACGGCTAGTTTCAGCCTCAAGTGACCGTTTGGAGCAGTCCCCCAAATTCAACACCTGATCTCTCTGATCTAAAGAACGACCAGCCATTCATATACAAACATATTCAGACACCCATACCATAATTCTCCTAAATTTCTCATATTACTGTCACTATTACTTTAAATCTGTTCCCTGCAATCCCAAAGTTTGGATCTTGAAACATGGTTTACTCTTACACACCCACATACTACTCCACCCTCCACGATTCTATCACCTCTTTGTGCAAGAACCTTCTTCCTTTGAGCTTCAAGAGATGGCGTTTGCCGGCCGCCGCCTCCGATCACTGCCGGCTTTCGAGGCTGCAATCCGATAATCTCAAATGGCAGCAAGACTCTTTCCACCAGATGTTGAACCTCATGGGTCTTCACAGAGAAGGCATTCTAGCTCAAAGTGAGGTGTCCTCATTTTTAAATCACTTGCTTGAGACTCTCATTTCTTCTCATCCTGAACAAGACCATCCCCTTATACTCAGAGATAAGCTTCTTTTCTTACAGGTAATAATCTCAGCTCATTTTAGCTTATGAAGATTAATCTTGTGCTGATGTGTAAGGATCTGAAGATTTTTTACTTGATTGGTGTTTGGATGCAGGAACTGCTTTATGCCAAATGCATATCGGAAGAAGAGTATTATGCTTCAAAGAGGCCGTTGATGGAGAGATTATCGGTTCAAGGAGCTGAAGTAGAAGGCAGTGATGTGATTTTTAGAGGGTCAAGAGGTGAAAAAGAGAAAATTTCAGAACAAGAATGGTCGATTATTGAGTTGAAGGATGAACAATGCTTGATAAAGAAGGAGAATTCTGATTCCAAGAACAGATCAAAGATTAAAGGAGGAGTTGCCTCTGTTTTTAGCTTTGGCTCTTCTCACAAAACCAGAAAGAAGAGGATAGGAGGAAAGAGCATATTCGATTCGCCATCCTTGCATTTGAATTCAGCCCCGCCAAAATTCTCTTACTCTGTCTTTAAAAATGAATTTGGATATTCCAAGGAGAACCCCTTCTGGAATGGTGAGTCAAAGAGCCATAAAAGTGCAGACAAGCCGAAGAGGAAACCGTTTAGGATTTTGTTTCGAAGGGAACATAGTGGTCAGGAAACAGAGGAAAGAACAGAGAGATCAGCTAAAAAGCAAGGGTTCAAGAAATGGAAGAACAATGATTCGGATGATGAGACAGCTCCATTGCCTCTGAATGAGAGATCCGACAGTGAATTCTATCTGTGCTCTTCACAGGTTGTTACAAGGTTGTCGGGGGAAGAACCTGACACCAACATTATGAAAAAGACTCTGTATTCTGATGCTTCTTCTCCGTCAGATATTTTCATTGATAAGGTTTGAATTCTTTCATCTCATCTTGTTCAATTACAATCCATTGTCTATTTATCATTTAATCAAATTTAGATTCTTTGGACATTGAGACCAATTCACGTACATGATGAATAGGTTTCTGGGGATACTATTAAGAAAGAGCTGGCAATAATCCAGACAGGACAGAGCGCCACAAACCCAAATCAGAAAATTTCGTATGTATTTTCTCTAATATGTCACTCGAATATCATATTGCTTGACGGATGAAAAAGATACTTGTCAATTTCAAGTATATAGTATGTTTCTTAAAGTGCTTTTTTCTACGTGTTTGTGTTGAAGACCGAGGCGTGACAAATATGGAGATGGTGTGTTGGATGTGAAGACACAATCCAAAATCAACGTACGAGAAATGGAAAATATGTGTAACAATAACAATGCCATAGGAAGACAGAGTTATTCATTGGAGTGGACAACGTTTGAAGATGACGAAAACCTACACCCAAATCTTTTTGTTCATCAGGATGGTTCTTTTTACGGAAGCAGCATCAACCCATTTTGTCAGTGAAGGGAAGATAAGGACATGTAATTACTCATTCAATGATCTGTATTATATATGTGTGTATGCGCATTTGACAAATGCATTCAAGCAGAAGCAGTGTTCTTCTAAAATGAAGGCTTTTATGTAATTACTGAGTTATTATCAGAGCATTATATATGTATGAATTTGATGATGTATTGATATGAAGAATTTTATTCCCAAAACACATCAAAATCTGTGATAGACCATTGAATGCATCAATTTGAATTGGGCTTGTACGTATAAATGTACATGGCCTTTTCTTTGGAAACAATTCTCTTCTATTTTATTGTGACCTATTACAAATTACTATTTAGCTAAATTGCAGCACTATTATCCTGAGTGATGGAAATGAGTGATGGAAATCCATTTCCCTTTCATTTTATTGTAAGCCTCCAGCACTGGTTAGCAACCTGAAATAAAAGACCATTGAATGTACATTTCAGCCAACAATCAGAACATATAATAAAAGCTGGTCCACTCTTTACAAGGATTAAGCTATAAGGATCTCACTTTGCAACGTGAACTTGCTCTTACAACTGTTTAATACATGCCATTGATGAAGAGCAAAATGATTGCTTATATTTACATTCATATATGTACATTATCATTGAGATGGTACTTCCGGGGCGTTAGAGGCAGAAGACTCGTTGGACCCTCCACAAACATTCCCACGACAAAGAGGGCAGACACTGTAAAATAAGGGAGAAGAAAAAACAGATGATTATTTATATATTGGGAATGAAAAAGAATGAAGGTAAAAAGATCAATTCTGAGAGCTGGTCTGTAAAAATATTACAAGATTAACCCAACTTTTAATAGTATATTTCACCTTATCAAAAGAAAAAAGAAATGTTAGTATGCTTTTACATCTTTCATAAATTAGTTTTATAATTTGATTATTAAGAACTAATGCTGCTGAGAGTTTTTGCTATTTGATGGACTTCAAGCCTATCATCTTAAAAAATTAAGTCTAGAATGAGATATTCAAGAATTCAATAGTGAACAGCTCAACCTCTCAGAAGGTAGAGCTCGTAGCATTTATCTTCTGTTGTAAAACAAGTCTATCAAAGATCTTTTTCGGAGAAAAAAAGGTTGAAATGACAATACCCATGTATTTCTTTAAGCCACTTATCAACACATGACATGTGGTACTCATGGTTGCATGGAAGAACTCGTATTTTGTCTCCTTCTTCATACTCGGCCAGGCATATGTAACATCTAGCATACAGGTTATGGAGGAAAAATGAAGTTAGTCACCGAACATAATCTGAAAAAACAAAATATATGATCATATCATAGTAAGCATAATTGCGGTGACAAACAGTTTACCACAACCAGAGACAAACCAGAACACTTATCCCAAGCGGTACAGCATTCACATATATTAGCTCAAAATTACTGGAACAAGGAGACTTACTGTCCAGCATCATTGCCATTATCAGCTGTGTCAATCTTTTTGTGACACTTAAGAGGGAAAGAGTCTACAATTGATTCTGGTGCTGGAAGAGAGACCATGGAGAGGGCAAGTGATACAGGTTGGCGATGGATTTCATCCAAAACCTATAGAGAAATTGGTTTTGGTTCACATCAGGGTTTTGGTTCACATCAGACTTTCACAGTCCATTAACAAATATTAAAAAAGTCATTCATTATAGTTGAAAGAAGGGTGGACCTCAAATAGAGCTTCAGCAAGCATAGCTATTCTTGATATACTTGCACGAGTACTGGACTCCTCAGCCATCTGAAGAGATTCGCATGAACACATGCCATCAGGGTGGAGTCCTAATGGACAAGAAGGATTCAACCGACCAAACTCATCAAGGCCACCACGAAGTCTTTCCCAGATCTGTGAAAGAGTTAAAAAACACAAATACAGTCATCAAATGCAAGTAGGAGACACAAGGAATTCTATAATTAAGATATTGATAATCACCTCAGATCTTGAGTGCCTCATTCGCTCGTTTAATCTATGAATCCTACTGCCTAAATATCCAGAATCATCTCCAACCCTATCATTTGGGGAATTACTACTCAAATCAAGAAGCCATTGATCTTGAGAACTTGGATCATCCATGTCACCAGCTGAGAAGACAAACGTTCGAGAATCACCAAATCTTCTGGAACTACGTCTTGAAAAAGCATCCCAAAATAGTCTTCTACTATCCCTTCTAGCATCACGATCACTGACATCAGTATTGCCACCAGACAAAACATTGGAAGATATTGCGACAACATCAACTTGAAACATACTGTCATTTCCCAGCCCTCTTTCCCTATTGGACACAAGAAAACCTAAACTTGAAGGTATCGTCTCTTGATGGGTTTCATTTTCAGGCAACTCAGTAGTTACAGGTAAATTGGAAACTTGAGCAGCATGATCCAATTCAGAAGTATGGATAGGCACAGCTGAATGAGTGTGATTCTCAATAGAAATACCATCAGCATTGGAATCTCCTTGCCCATGTGAGGTTGAGCTCCTCAGATACATTGTCTCACGAGATATTTGAGAAACACCACTATCCACTGAACCATCAACGTCATTGACTGCATCTTTGTTAGCAGAAAAATTTACAGAGACTGGATCTGAAGACTGCTGTTCTACAAATGAAGAACTAGCTGCGTTGCTACTATCCCTATAAGATTCATCATAACTATGATCAGCACTTACCTGATGAGGAGGAAGTAGCTCCTTGCTTACAGACAAGTTTTTCATTTGACCACTAGTTGAAACACTTCTTGAGGAACATTCAACAGTAGAAATCTCACTCAACTCAGTTCTAATATCAGATGAGCTTACAGTTTCAGTACGGGGGCTGCTACTAATTCTAGCTCCTGTACATGGTATAGACGACGCGTCAACCACTTTCTGATTTTCATCAGTAAATTTTGTGGCAGAATCTCTCTGAAGTTCAGTTGATTGATCTTCCATCTAAAAACACAATATAAGCATGCCAAGCATGTCATTAGTCACTCCCTTTAAGCATCTCTAACAGCCATTGTTGAATTATTGCATGTATAAGACCAAAAGAATGAGTTTCATGGCTAAATTTTAATCCTTAATCCAATTTTTTGTTTTGCTGGAAACAAGCATAATTTGGCAGCACACGTCCTAACACTGACGCATAATGAGGTAGTGACCAACCTGCCCTTAGGACAGTTCTTTAAATCTATGGAAAAGTTGCGGGAATATCACAACTATATAAGTGAAGCAAAAGTTGTATTCATAACCTGTAAGCAATATTCTAAATTTTAATTCTTTACCTTAACTAGACACCGTTTCCACCCAGTGATAGAAGAGTACAAAACGAAATTTACTCTATCACAATATAACAGAATGTCATTGAGAAACTCTAGCTGTTCACTTTATATTGACAAAGTATCGTTATTATCAGCAGAGCGATTATACCCGTAGAGCCAACCCACTGGCAAACTAACATAGTCTTCCTATGCTATTATTGTATTAGAATTACCATGATACGGAATGCAATCAAGATGCTACGAACAAATTCATGCAAGGACATTGTTACACAATCATACTTTTTCTCCAAAAAAAAAAAACAGAAATCTCTTCAACCAACAAGTATTTGGGAAAAGGGGGAGACAATCACAAAGTTGCATAATAGATCATCTATTCGCCATTTGCATGACAAACAGAACCTGCCAGTCAATCTTCTTATCATACACCAAAAAAAAGCTACTAGATTCAAACACCAAATAAGTTTCCCCGTTCAGATTATTGAAAAAAAAAATGTCAAGATAATTGTAATATATTTAATATTTGTGTAATGGTGTATTAAGGCCATAAGCCTATATAAAGGGCTTAGGTTGTTTAGTTTGAGGTCAAGTAGCAGTCTAGTAGCAATGAGTTCTAGGCAATGAGCAATGTTGCCCTGAATTTTTTTTCAGATTTGATCTCCTGAAAGTTTTAAAGCGTAGCAATGTGTCCAAACTCACGTCGACATTGAACCTGAAAAACTTAGAGGGCAACATTCCTAAGCGTATACTGAGGCGGATTTGCTACTGTTGTTGATACAAGGGGCCTCGTTGTTCACCCGGTGTAATACTTTTGTTCAGTTAATACAGGGACTTGTTCACTTTTCAAAAAAAATGGATCGGACTGATCAATCCCAAATCTGCCGAGGCTCGTGCATATCCAATTGCAAATGAAAATCACTATTATTTATTAAAGGCAGAAACGAAATGTTATCACGAGATAGGTAAGGCGAGGATTGGGACAAGGATGAAATACCTCATAAGTGGAACGAGAGGCGGAACCACCGCAGAGAAGGGCGGAGAATCTGAAGCGGTTAGTGCGATTGACTCGGTGGGTGGAAGAGCGAGACCGAAGTCTACTGTTGGACGAACCCATTGTGAGAAGAAAGAAAGAAAAAGAAAGGAGAAGGAAGGTGCCAAGAGACAGAGAGGATGTGGAAAAGAGAGGCGCGGAGAAGTTGATTCTCGTGATGATGAAGAAGGAGAAGAGGATGATGATGATGATGATGGAAGCTGACCTGCGACGAGCTTTCCTTCACTTGCAATTATTTTCCCTACTTTCTTACATATGGGGCAACAAACATGACACTTAACCCTTTTTCTCTCTCTTTCAAATCTAATCTAATTACCTTTTTTTTTCTTTTAATTTTTTTGCCAGAAAAAAATAATAAAACATAAATGAATAGTATATGTGTATGTACGGATATTTGAAAATTAAACTTCATATTAAATAATAATTAATCGGCTCATCTCTAATTCTCTATCTCTTTTTTTTTTCTTTTTCTTTTTCTATATATATGAAATGAGACACCTCAGCTTATTCCTATAGGACTATTATACCCATTACAATCCGCACAAATTATTGCCTCTAGAGCCTCTGGAGGCTGATACATTTGATGGAACCCCCATATCGATTCAAGACCCTTTTTTGTCAGACCGAGGTACGTACGTGATCTTAGATTTCCACTCCATGCGTAGCAACTTTTTGACTTCATCAAGGATGCCGGAGTCGTGGTGATGACCACCCTATTCATGAGAAAGTAACTCAAGACATTTAGTAGAGTCTGTTTCCAACCATACTTTTCGGAACCCCATCGCCCAAGCATTCTTAAGGCCCAACAGACAAGCCCAGACTTCAGCAGACAGTTCATCTCCATCCTCAATGGAATAAATAAATCCCCTAATAAATGTGTCGGAAGAATCATGGATAATCCCCCACATGCACACTTATTAGTAGCTTTAGAATATGCACACAATCCACATTTACCTTCACCCAACCCTCCCCTGGTGGATGCCAAGACACTCGACTTGTAGCCTGAGAAACACCATTAAGTTTCATCCCTACTAGGTGATCATTCATAGAACTTCTGCATTTCATCATTGCATTTGTACTAGCAAGAATATGAGTATTTAGAGTAAACGTCTTCTCAAAAACAAACAAATTCCTCCGTCTCTAGATCCACCAACACAACATGGTGAACCTAGCAGCACACTCCTTTGACGCTCCCATCCGTCCTCTCCCATTCCACCATACCTAGTCAGATATTGGCATGCTACAGAATTGGCGCCACTTTTCTGGGGCTACTACCGTTCACCATAACGATCTCGAATGTGCACAATTGCGAAATACATGCACTATGTCCTCCACTCCTGCTCCACAAAGGATACAGCTCTGGTCTGTCATGAGGCCTCGTCTCATTCGGTTAGCATTTGTGAGTGAGCACTGACAGCCTACTAACCAAAGGAGCATCTTGCACCGATGTGGTGCTCGTATCATAGAGAATTAGAGATAATCCTAAAATTGCCAAGCGCAAATCCGTATGAATGTGATTACAAAAAAAGAGATAATCCGTACACTTATAGTTTGATGAAAATCTATATTTTTAGTCTTTTAACACTAATACTATTAACATTAAATGATGGGTTTTTCTCGACCTATTTAAAAAATTAAAATTAACATGATAGTATTAGTATTAATGAGTGTTTTGTCAACATTTAAAATTTTGATATCAACATTTAAAATCTATATTTTTAGTCTTTTAACACTAATACTATTAACATTAAATGATGGGTTTTTCTCGACCTATTTAAAAAATTAAAATTAACATGATAGTATTAGTATTAATGAGTGTTTTGTCAACATTTAAAATTTTGATATCAGTATTTTTTGTTGTTGATGAAACCATAGTATTAGGGTTAAAGGCCTAAAAGACACTTTATAAAATTAAAAAATCAATATAAAAATTCGTGTGAAAATAATAAGAATTTTCTGAGTTTCTCTGGTTCCTATGATGGGAATTTAAATTATAATTTTTAAAAAGTGTAAATATTATTTTTAGAAAGCATTAATAATACTTTATTCCTATTTTATTTGACAGTTATTTTAAATAAATGTCAAAAAGATAAAGAAAATGGAATTTTTTAAAAATAATTTTAAACATTATATACACGAGAAATGTAAATTATTACTTTTAATAATAATGATTATAAGTCAACAAGTATCGTATGCGTGTACAATATGAAATTACAAAGGATCCTTTGAATAAAGTGTAGTACTACAGTATATTATTTTGTTTTAAATAATTGTACCATTAATCTAATCATTGAAAAAGTAATTACCATCGAAACGTATCAATTTGATTTGCGATGAGTTTTGTTTCTTAATCTTTTACTTACAGCATAATTGGTTGGTAAACAATATACATCTGACAATTATCTTTTTTAACAAATACATTTCTTGCTGCTTACCGTAAAAAAACTGCTATTATATTTTTATTTTGTTGAAAAAAATGTGAGGGGGTTAATCGTCCAAATATAATATGATACTGCTATTAACTTTTAAGAATGTTAGCAAAATTCAAAAAATGATCTATTAACTTTTTTTAAGAATAAATTGACACATTTTGTTACTTTTTAAAATAACGAAATTGATGGTGTAGATATGTTTCAATAATTATTATAAGATAATAACTATTTATTAAGAATAAACTTAAAAATAAAAGATACTAACATTCCAACATCACAACTATTAATTGGATTTGGCTTGCGTGCTGGCAGCGTTCGCTGCCATTTTTTCCTTAAAATTGCCCCGTTTTTTGAGCCAAATATGTGAACCTTTTGCTTTTTATCTTTTATTTTTATAACTTTTTAAAGTTTTGATTGATACTAAAAATATACCTAAGGATACTGACTAATGCTGAAAATAGATTTTATAATCTTAAAACATTATTTTAGAATCTTAAAAAAATATCTTCAAGTATATTTTTAGTACTTGTCAGTATTGTTGTCAAACTTGCGAGTTAACTCTCTGAGTTTACCTTTTTTTTTCGTTTTTACCTTACTAAATCGAGTCAAGTTTCTAGTAAACTCGTGTTAGCTGTAAACTCAATTAAACTCACGAGTTTACACACCGAATTTACCGTTTTTACGTTTGAAACTTATAAAATTGTGTTAATTTTTTCAATTTTGTCATCATCAACACCATTATATATAAATTTTATAGAAATTTCTTAAAATATAATAAATTATGAATGTTGATATATTTAATTTTAATTATTTGGATTTAAAATATATTTAAATCAAATTGTTGTCATTTTTTATACTTTAATTATTTAATTATACACTGTTAATATCTATTTTATGATAAAAGTAAACTCTTATGAGTTTACGATACGAGTTTATATCAAACAAACTCGTGAGTCTGACAACCTTACTTGTCAGTACCTTAAAATTTTTTTTCAATATCCTAAAATAATACTTCATGATCATGAAAAAATATTTCAATCTACTAATCAATACTAAAAATATACTTCATGATATTGACTAGTGCTAAAAAATACTTTAGGATTTTTTTTTAAGATTCTAAAATATTTTTTTAAGATCATAAATTATTTTATCAATACCGGTTGAAATATCTTTTTAATACCCATCAGTACCCTGAAAAATTTAAAACAAAAAAAGTAAAAGGTGTTTTATGTAAAAAAAAAAACAAACAAACACACACAATTTTAAGAAAAGGATGGCAACCAACGCAAGCCAAGTCTCTATTAACTGGCATTGAAGACTTCATGTAATTGGTTTCATAGTGTCGACATCTTTTAGACGCATCTTTTGTAATATTTCAAAACCCTTTAATCAAGCAAAAATACAGGGAAAGACAACAAATTAATTAATAAGTTTTTAGTTTCAATTTTAATTAAGTGATTGTAGTTTTTTCCCTTTTTTTTTTAATCGTGTCTTTATAATTTTATTAATTAAGTGTATCGAAAACAATCATTTTATTAATTAAAATTTGGTACGGTTCACCCCATTATAGTCTTACTTTTATTATTTATTATTATCTTTTTTTATTGAATTATTTATTATTATCCACAAAACAGAAGAAGCAAATAAGTAAAGGGAAGGATAAACAGTGATGAGAGGGAGGGAGAGTTTGGAGGAATCAAAGAAAACAAAATTACAAAGTTGATAACAGCTCATACATGCATGGCATTCAAAATTATTCCTATGTACGTGTACGTCTATATGCATGATTAATACATGTGGCCTTAATTTTTTTATTTTGATAAGAAAGTTTTTGGAAACGCGTTGGACTTACTCGCGATCTAACGGCAGGGCTAGAAATTAGGATGTCTCTCCCAACGCCTTGACTAACTCTAGGATCGAACCTTCTCCCTTTGGTGAGAGTGTCCGATCCTTTTACCAGTTAAACCCAAAGATAAAATGTATGTGGTCTTAATTATTCAATAGTAAATGAGCAAAAATACACATGTGCTTTACCTCTGAGAGCGCCCAGCACCATATGCTTTTTTTTGGGAGCAAAAATACACACGTGGTTACCATTTTGGAACAAAAGTCGCATCCCTCCGTTATGTTATTGTTCACCGTGATGAGAGAGAAAGAGATGAAGTGAACAGTAACATAACGGTGAGATGTGACTTTTGCTCCAAAATGGTAACCACGTGTGTATTTTTGCTCCAAAAAAAAACATGATGCTGGGCGCTCCTGGGGTAAAACACATGTATATTTTTGCTCATTTACCCTTCAATATTCAACTATTGAACTATATCCTTATGAAGCCCATCTCAAACTAGCCCAACCCTCCGATTTTGTTGCCCAGCCCAAGACTTAATGTTCTTCCTACTTTTTTTTTAAAAAAATAAAAAGGCCTAATAGCATTAATTACAAAAATTCAGGTACATTGTAACCTACTACCATTGAGAGCAAGTGGTAAGGGTCTTGTTTTCCCACCACCATGTCCTCGTTTTAAGGCGTGGAAATGGAGAAAATGGTGTTGGGAGCTCTTTCCCCACAACCGTGGGCCCGACGCGGGGCGAAATCCGAATTAGTAGAAACCGAAGGTTCCGGTGAATCAGGTGGGATAAAAAAAAAAAAGTAACATACATTGTAAGTGCTTTTTGGTGGTAATTTTTAGGTATTTTTGTCAGCGTTCGTTGATTTTGAAGGCTCTCCCTTGTCCTAATGTGCCCCTATATCCAACTAGCCTAAACTTTCTTTCTTTCTTTCTGTTTTTTAAAAAAGTTAGTTGCCAATAATTGAGAATTTATACTATACTACTTTCTGTTTTAATATAAAATCTAGTTGCGGGTTGGATTTATTCATGAATATAAGAGGCTAATTTCTGAATTTGTCCCTTATTAAATAACTATTTACCAAAATGCCCCTGTCAGAAACCTATTTTCCAAAATGCCCCTGTTTAGTCGACTAAACCATTTGGTTTAGTCGATTAAATCGCGTGCAATTTTTTTTTTCCAAACCCCCGACATTTAGTCGATTAAAACTTAAGTTTTAGTCGACGAAACTCATTTAGTCAATTAAAAAACTCATTTAGTCGACTAAATTATTAAAAAAAAAGTTAAAACTTCAGAAGGCCATAACTTCTGGCTCGGGAGTCTGAATCAAGCGATTCTTTTTTTGATTCCACCTAAATTTTTGAGATCCATGCACTGATATAAAAATTATCTTCAGATTTAATGAAGAGAAAGGAGGAAAAACAAGTGATTCTTTATTGCGCAAAAAAAATTGCACGCGATTTAGTCGACTAAACCAAATTGTTTAGTCGACTAAATAGGGGCATTTTGGGAAATAGGTTTCTGACAGGGGCATTTTGGGAAATAGGTTTCTGACAGGGGCATTTTGGTAAATAGTTATTTAATAAGGGGCAAATTCAGAAATTAGCCGAATATAAGACCTAGCCCACATTGCTCCTAAATTCAAAACTTTTTTTTCCCAAGTATATATCTATGCTAATTGTATATGCTAAGAGATTTCAATTCAAGGGTAGTTATGAATAAAGAGCACGTTCAATAAAACTAACTCATATTTATTACAAACTATTAATTTAACTAATTTTTTTAAAATTTACAAATCAATTATCAAGCTCTTATATATATATATATATATATATATATATATATATGTATGTATGTATGTATGTGTAGTATATATATGAAAAAATGCTACTCATCATGGACACATACTTTGTTTAATGCTTTCTTGCATTAATCCTTCAACTTAGCTAATTACATGACCATGCAAGTAATTACTACCTTACAATAAAATCCATTAACTTTTTTTTTGAGAGATTAATGAAACTAAATAAGTTACTTTAAAGTATTTATATGTATTATTTTTCTCTAAATTAATTTATCTGTCTTATAAACTGACATATAATCCAATGATAGACAACATATATTATGATTAAATAATTTATTTAGTTTTCTCAATCTCTCTAAAAAAAAAGTCAAAATGAGCGAAGGGAGTAACTAACTGCACTCCAACACACGGTGAAAAATCAGAGTGACCTTTTCTTAATCTCTCAAATAGATAAAATGTTGGATGCTGTCATATATAATATATATGGAACATGAGCTTTTGTTTACCAGTTACGCTCAGCAACAAGTCGGCGAGAAGATGACAGTCGACAGAAAGAGACCACACGAATGAGCCTGCCGACCACACTAATACTATTATCACTTCATCAACTACTCTTCATCACTAAGTAAACTAAACTGGCTTTTTTTTGTTTAGTGGTTACTTTAATTTATTGGTTTTTATTTTTTGGAGATCTAGAGACATCCAATAATTTTAGTTATCCAACTACCAAGTTGAAAACATGCGGTTTTGACTGGTAGTTGGAAAAAGATAATTGATATTCCTTCTATTTTTTCCTTGGAGAAAACAACGCAGACCACATCCACTGATCCACATGCCTCATCACTATCAATATGTCAATATAAATACGGTGCCATAGCTAGCTTCACCATCTCCATATCTTCAATCTCAGCAGCAGCAGCAAGAAGAAGAAGAAGAAGTTTCATAAGAGGTAGCTAGGAAAGATGCAAAACCCTCCACCACCAGGCGGTCCAGGCCCTCACCACCACCCACCAGGACCTCCCCACCCCGGCCCCCAACCACATCCACCAGGCCCCGGCGGTGCGCCTGCCCCCGGCGGACCTGGAGGACCCGGACCGGGAGGACCTGGCGGCGGACCCGGAGGACCGGCTGGAGGTCCAGGGCCACACCACCACCCTTGAATAGTTGAATATATATCCATGTCCGCACTATATATATGTTTGTGTGTGTTAAATAAGCATATAAGGAAGCTTTCGCTGTGGCAAAACCCCAGCTGTGTGTGTTTGTTTTGGTAGGCAGCGGAGGTTTTTTCCCCGATGTAATATCTTATTAAATATTATAATAATATTAATTAAATATAAATTAATAAATTTACTGGTGTTTCTGTTTTGGGAATTCACTTCCGGTCAGTCATGTTGGGTTTTCTTCTGTTATTTTCTGTCTTCTGCCTTTTACTGGTGTCTTCTTTGCCCTGAGCCTTCTATTCTGGGGGATATTTTCTCTATTCACTTTTTGTGTTTCTTCCTGTATTGTTAGACGAGCTTTTGTGTCTACTCGAGTTTATTATGGCCCTGTAATCTTTGAACTTGTTCTCGAAATCATCTGATGCTGATGCTGCTACATCTTTGATTATGAATTGTCCAGCTTTTGATACTTTACTGTTAGTTTGACTTGGGCAGTGTGAAAAATGTTTTTCCTCGCCATCAACAATAGCCTTTTCATTCGCTTAGGTAGGTTTTTTTTCCTCCCCTGATTTTATGGGTCAAGTTATAGACTATTTGCATCCATATATAGGACTATTCTTCCTTTTGGTTTATGCTTCTTATGTCTCTTCTTTAGAAAAATTTTCCATGAAAATGAAATATGAATGAGATGCATGATTTCTATCTTCTACTTTTTGTTCAAACGTCACAGAACTTTGGCAGTCTCCTATTTTCGTGATAGAGTCATGTAATAAAGGTTTGATATAAGGCTTATAGAGATCACAAAACTTGGATTTGATTGTCAAAGACTATCTGATGCTATTGATTGCTACTGATTAAAGCTAACAACTTTGGGACAAACATTGGTTGTTGAGTGTGGTGTTAATTCTTAAATTTTAGCACAATTTGTTGGTGTTAACTTTAGGACAGTGATTGCAGACAAAAAACAGAACCAGATGAACTTTGCCCCTACTCTGCGATCTGGAGAGTGGTCCGATATCGGATGTCTCCCCTATATGGAAGATACTCACATCTGTATTGGAGACTTAGGAAAAGAGTTTGGTTGTGATGTGCTCAGGGAGGAAGTTATTTCCTTTTATGGGGTAAGCCATCTGATCTAACCCATAAGGCTTATTTGCTGTTATGGTCATGATCTTCAATTTTAATTCTTCTGTTAATGTTCCTGATTTTGTGGTACTGTATGAAAAAGTTTCCGCAATCCTTGATTCTATCACTAGATATGGGACTGTCAAGCAAAATCGGGTCTTGCTTCAATTATGACATGTGAAGGACTTTTTTAAGTAATCTATAATGGAGTATATTGAGTTGTAAAACCATATCTGCATGTTAAATTTTTATTGAGAAGAAATGTAAAACCTTGTATTGTCATTGTTTGTGGCTTATCTTGTGTGTTTAGTAATTAATATGGAAAATCTAAAGCTCTTCTTGATTAAGAATGAGATACCAAAGCTTTTGAAATGGAAAATATCGATAATTATAACCCTTCTTCTTGATAATAACCTAGATTCTTTGCTGTATTTTAATTTAATGTTGAGTTGAAAAACTACCGAGTGTTCTTTACTTCTCATCCTAACACAGACACTATGAGAAGTTTATAACCTCTGGAGTCGTAGTTGTGCAGCCATTCGTATGTATAGAGTGACATAATATTGGAAAAATCAGCTGGATTTGTACTTGTTTCATAATATCAATATATGTGAGGAACGTTTATAAAGTAAATTACTATTTTTGTCCCTGAAAGATTATTAACCTGTCAATTTGATTCTCCAAAGTGTTCCTCTCTCAATTTGGTCCCTTGATGATTAATCTTCCAACCATTTTCCTCCATTTACAGGACAAAATTGATAAGTTCAAGTAGGCCTTTGATGAAAATGTTGAGAAAAATATTATTTGGGGGACTAAATTGAGAGGGTTACACTTTAGAGAACCAAATTAAGAAGTTCGTCCATCTTTTAGGGATAGAACCAAATTAAGAAGCGAAAGGTGAAGCAATGGTGTAAAACAAAACATTTTCATCTTGAATGCAGGAGGATATGCGTTCCTTTATTGAGATTTCAACATGTGAACTGAAAATGGTTTTGATGCACAGGTATTTGATGGACACGGAGGGAAGAGCGCCGCATTTTTTGTCCGTGATCATCTTCCAAGAGTTGTTATTGAGGATGCTGATTTTCCTGTGGAGCTGGAGAACGTAGTCACAAGGTCATTTTTACAGACAGATGCTGCATTTGCAGAGACATGTTCCCTTGAGTCTTCATTGTCTTCTGGTACAACTGCATTAACTGCAATCATTTTTGGGAGGTAAGAATCTGTCTCCTTTCTTCTTGCCCTTTCAAAACACTGCGTAAATTTCCATTCCATGTTTGTGGACCGACATTTTCACATGGTTTGTGCTTATATAGTATAAAAAACACAAATGACATACAATCATACACCTTTTGTGTATTTAGACTGTTGTAACTTGATGTTTGAAGTGCCAGATTCAGTGTGATCTGGGTTTTATATACATTGATCATTGTTTTGTACAATGTACAGGTCTTTGCTAGTGGCCAATGCTGGAGATTGCAGGGCTGTTTTGTCCAGACGTGGAAGGGCGATAGAGATGTCCAAAGATCATAGGCCCTCGTGCATGAAAGAGAGGATGCGAATTGAATCTCTAGGTGGATACATCGATGACGGTTATCTGAATGGGCAGTTAGGCGTGACACGGGCGCTAGGCGACTGGCATCTCGAGGGCTTGAAGGAAATGAGCGAAAGAGGAGGGCCCTTGAGTGCTGAGCCAGAACTCAAACTTACCACACTGACCCAAGAGGATGAGTTTCTGATAATCGCAAGTGATGGGATCTGGGATGTTTTCAGCAGCCAAAATGCCGTGGATTTCGCAAGGAGGCGGCTTCGGGAACATAATGATGTGAAACGAAGCTGTAAAGAGATGGTGGAAGAAGCCTTAAAGAGGGATCCGACCGATAACTTAACTGTTGTGATGGTGTGTTTTCACTCAGAACCACCACCACCTGTGGTGGTGGTAGAGAGGCCAAGATTCAGAAGAAGCATATCTGCTGAGGGACTTCAGAATCTCATGTCCTACCTGGAAGGATAGATTTTTTTTTTTCCCCTTGGTCTGCAAGATAGCATATTTTAATTTATGACACACCAATAATATGCCTCCCTGCATGTCCAAATGAATGATGGTCAACCTTAAGTCATGGAGCTGAAAAATGTAATAAAGTTTATAATGCATTATGATTATGCTTCCCTGTTAGTTAATGGGAAAGCAAGAGCGCAAATATGAAATATTAGAGGATTACATTCTATATTTGAGACAGTGTACAGACACAAGTTCTGCGGGGACTCCCCTCCGCCCCTATATAAGAACATTTTTTATTGAATGAGCTTATCCCTAAATATAATATCCCTTTTGAGTATGTTTCAATGATATGAAGCTTGATTTAACTGTGGTCCGTGATCTCCACTGTCCTGTTAGAAAGGAAAACGATTGTGGATATAAAATCTTTTTTGAGTTTGTTTCAATAATAAATACAATTTTTCACATTTTTCTCTCAATTAATTATTATACTTTTTTTCTCTCGAAGGAACTGCATCTATTACCAATATAAAGAACAACAGTACATAAGAAGTAGCAATACAGAGAAATTTATTTATTTATTTATTTTTTTTGATATAATAGATGGCTAAAAGCGCCAGAGGCAGAAAATTACATAAAGGAGGGAACAAATCCCAAACACTCTTGATCTACCCAAGTCCTAAGGAACAAAGGACAATCATGAAAATAATCAGACCTACTTAAACCCATCTTTGCCAAAGCATCAGCAACTCTGTTAATTTCTCTAGGGACATGACATAACGACACCTCCCAGTGTAAATGCAATAGGTCCACAATCCTAGTAAATAATAAAGAGGATGACTCTGTCACTCTACTAGATAGACGATTAATAAGATTACAACCGTCGGACTCTAAATTAACTCTTTTAAGCCCCAAATCCCATGCATCCGCAAACCTTCGAAAACCGCCCATTCCTCTCGATAGCGGCATCGCAGATTCCCAGCATATTGGAGAAACCTGCAAACCAATTTCCATGACAATCCCTCAAGACCCCACCACATCTAGCCTTACCTGTTCTCTGGACCATAGCACCGTCCACATTAAGCTTCATCCAACCCTCCAGAGGGGTTGCCACCGCTAGTAACATGGGATAAATGGTCCGAACTCATCGACAGTGAAGTGCCATTCAACATGCCAGAATGACTCCTCCAAGAGTTCCTAATAAACAAAGCCGGGCGACTTGGCTTTACAAACCCAGATTCAAACAAAAGAATTCCTCCATCTCCACAACTGCCAAATAATGTATCCAAAGATGAGGTTCCAATAAGGTCCCATACGTTTACCTAGGCTTCCTACCAGGTTCATAGCTAACCAATCCTTTAGAGAAGCAGAAAAGAATTGGTTACATAATTGGGGAGGAATAAAATCTTTCCAAACCTGCTCAGCATAGACACAATCTCTGAGAACATGAATGACATCCTCCCAATGAGCTCTACAATAGTCACAACTAGCATCCGAGTAGGCCCATGAGCTACGCCAGGAGTTAGTGGGGAGTTTATTAAGGAGAACTCTCCACATAAAAACACGAATTCTCTCTGCGCCTTGCCATTTCCAAATGTGTTTGAAAAGATCACATTTCAAATGAGGGGGATTTTTTTCAACGAGGAAATAGGCACTCTTGATGGAAAACTTCCCGTCACTAGAAGCCCCCCTTTAGGCCAATTCCAGTCACCTTCAATAACCCAATCAGCCACCGAAGAACATTCTTCCTCCTCGTTAACGACGAATGCACGAGATCACTAATTTTCTCGACTATTCAATAGCCAATGATCCTTGAAGAAGTTTATCATAGTACCACTCCTCACTTGCATTTTAGATCCTAGATCCACAATAGAAGCCCGATTAGTGATAAACCTCCATAGATTGGAGTCCCCAGCCGAATAAGATAAAAGTGAATCTTCATCACGCAACATATACCGATGTTGGAGCACATCAACCCAAAGCCCTTTAGTACCAACCACCAACTCCCAAGCTAACTTCGCACCACAGGCTTGGTTAAGAGAAATCAATTTCCTAAAACCAAGGCCACCATATTCCTTTGGTCTAGTAATGCATTCCCAACTAACCGGATGATATTGATGCTGATTAGTCTCGTGACCCCAAATAAAATTCCTTTGCAACTTTTCCACTTCCAGACAAACACTCCTAGGTATCCTAGTAACCATCATGGGATAAAGAGGAATGGAGCTGAGCACCGCTTTAGCAAGCGTTATACGACCCGCTGTGGAGAGACACTTCGCTTTCCATGCCGAAAGCTTCGTATGCACTCTATCAATGATGTAATTGAAGGTTTCTCTTCTTTTCCTATGCTTTGATAGAGGAAATCCAAGATACTTCCCAATCTCGTTGGTAATAGACATTTGGGTGATATCTTTAATTGAATTCTTCATATGTGTCGAGACTCTTGGTGAAAAATAAATGGAGGATTTGCCCACATTAACCTTGCTGCCAGAGGCTGATGCAAAACGATCCAGACATCCTAACATACACCTCACTTGCTGAACAGAAGCCACACCAAACAGAAGCAAATCATCGGCAAATAGAAGATGGGAAATTTTAGGCCCTGATTGAGATGTACGAATATGTTTCCAATGACCATCTTCAACAGCATCGCAAATAGTATGAGAAAGCTTTTCCATACATAAGACAAATAGAAGAGGGGAGATAGGATCACCCTGACGAAGGCCTCTCTTAGGGAAGAAAAATTTCGTTTGAGATCCATTCCATAGCACGTTATAGGAAACATTCGACACACACGACATAATGAGATTTATGAAGTCCACTTCAAAACCCACCTCCATTAGAACTTGCTTCAAGAAGTCCCATCGCACTCTGTCATAAGCTTTTTCAAGATCAATCTTCATCGCCATTAATCCTTGCTTGCTTCTGTTCTTACTCATAACGTGCAGAAGTTCCTGGCCTATGATTATATTATCCTGTATCCTCCGACCCTTGATAAAACTGACCTGAACCGGAGAAATAAGCTCATTCATTACCCCTTTAAGTCTCTGAGTGATTACCTTAGTGACACATTTATAATGCACCGTGCAAAGAGATATTGGTCGAAAATGGGAGACCAATTCTGGATGCTCTCTTTTAGGAATCAAAGAGATAAGCGTCCTGTTGGCTACATTAAGAGAAACAGAACCAGCAAAGACACCTTTGACAAAGGCGCAAACATCATGTCCCACCCTAATCCAGTTCCTCTTATAAAAGAGTGGCGGGAATCCATCAACCCCCGGGGCTTTAAAGCTTCCCATAGAGAACATTGCATTACGGATCTCTTCATTAGACGGTTCACTGGCCAGATTCTGAAAGTGATCACGGTCGACAGTGGGAAAGCAAGACTTTGTGACCAAAGCAGCAGGCAACTCACTACAATCATCAAATAACTTTTTGAAATAGCTGACAACAAGTTGTCTCAGATCATCTATATTCTCAGTCCAATCACCTGAGTCCTTTTTCAGAGCTAAGATATTATTGCGCCTTCTCCTCATTTTTGTCTTCAAATGGTAATATCGAGTATTACGGTCTCCCTTAGCAATCCATTCAGCCCTGGATTTTTGGAACCATTTAATTTCTTCAAGCCTCAATAGCCTCTCCAGCTCCTCCTGTAAATCCAGCTCAAGATTGCACAAGAAAAGAGAGTGCGGATAGGAACTAGATCTCTGGATTCCATTTAATCTTCTAAGAATAATACTTTTCCTTTTCTCCACCAATCCGAATACTTCTTTATTCCAGACAGTAAAGTCTTCCTGAAGACGAGAAAGGGCTATATTAAAATCCTCACTCATAGACCACTTATCATTGAGAAAATTATCATAAGACTCATGACAGGTCCACATAGCTTCAAACCTAAAAGGTTTATTAACAACAGCGGAAGAAACACCCATGCCCATACACAGAGAAATGGGGTTGTGATCCGAAAACTTTGTTCTAGGGAGAACCTTCAGATAGCAGTGCTCCAACTCTACCAGAAAAGAGGCATTAACCAGAGCCCTGTCCAGCCGTTCAAAGAGACGACTGCAATTCAACAACTTAGGCCCACGCCACGTATATTTAGGACCCACAAATCCCAAATCAGAGAGATTACAATCTTGGATTCTATTCTGGAAGCAGGAGATTCTGGAATAACTCACCAATGAACCACCCGTTCTCTCTGTTGACTGGAGGATATCATTTAGGTCGCCAATAACCACCCACGGCAACGATATCAACGAAGAAAGACGGCTAAGCTCCTGCCACAACAACGCCTTGAGAGCCGAATTGGGTATAGCATACACAGCCGTTAACAAAAACTCAGTCGTACCAACCAGAGAACACCTAATATGGATGAACTGGCGATCGGTTTGGAGCACCTGAACATCAGCACGGTTACTTTTCCATGCCATAATCAGACCTCCAGATCTCCCAATACTCGGAACAAAAGCATAATCATCAAATCCCAATCTATTCAGGCAATGGAATTTAGAATCCTTCTCACATTTAGTTTCGGTGAGAATCAAAATGGAAGGGTTCACACCCCGTATCCAGCTTTAATCATTGGAGAAGATTTTTACCACATGCTCCACGTGTATTCCAGTAAACAATAGAGTCCATAAAATAAGAAATACCCACAAGAAATTGACTAAGGGTTAGGCCCAAAATTATAACAAATATTGACTATTAGGTACCACACTTACCAAAGAGCCCAAGCTTGTAGAGTCCTCCTCAATGTCATCCTCCATATCCACGGTTTGGCCCATCTCTTTCGGCCCAGTCCAGAACTTTCCCTGTAGCTCCCCCAATCTCTTACTAATTCCAGGTTCGGGTGGCAACATCAAAGGGAGACCCGAATTGGTGCTTTGAACCAGGTCCCCATCCTCGCGAATCTCCACGTCCTGCAAGGAGGCCGATGCGTCAACTTCGTTCTTGTCCTTCATCAGGTTTGCACTCTGATTCTCTTCACTTTTGGTGTCTCAAAGGTTGACTCTCCATTTTCGACGCATTTCTTCTATTTTTGAAATCCCTCCCTCAAACGTTTCTCTTTCCTTTGGTCTTGTCGGTTTTGCTCTTGTTCAGGTGTCTGATTTGTTGCACACTGCTTTTTGTTTATCTTCTTTTTGGCAATACCTTTTTTCCCTTTTAGACTGCTCCCTGCCGTCATGCCCTGCAGATTCGGATTAGGCTCTGCGCAAAATTGTACGATTTGGCCCATCGGAATTGCTTCCTTTCCAACGGTAACACCACCGTCTTCCGCCAGGATATTGTATCTGGAACCTCCATTTTTTTGCCGGAAATCGCCTTGCTGTTTCTCTTTGTTCCCTTGACGTTGGCGGCGTGGTTTTTGGACCACCTTCCACGCATCCAGTATCTCCATAGTAGGGCGTTCCTTTGACATATCATCAATCACAGGTGCAGCCCCTTCATTCCCTTGTATAGACTTTACACCACTATGACCTGCTTTACATTCCTCCTGTTTATGCCCATATAACCCACAATTTAAACATAAACCATGTAGCCCTTCATACTCTAACTGGACATCCTCTCCATCGACATTAAAGCCCGGCATAAGTTGCTTTTCCAGATCAACTAGGACACAGATCCTCGCATAGTGGCCACGTGATTGGCTGGATGTATTGAAGTCCACCTTCACAGTTTCCCCTATTCCGTCTCCAATCTGAGTTAAGGCCTGTTGCGACTTCGGCAAGTGCACCGATCGTTTACAAGTAATAAAGTATGTGAGAAAGAGATCGTCCCACGAGGAATAGTATTACAGCCACTAATTAGTTATTTCAGCTTTAGTTGGATGAAATAGAGTAATAGGGTGAATTTTAACTAAAAGGTTTTAAATAATTAAATAAAAAATAAGAATCAAGAATTTCAAGAATTTCAAGAACGTTTTAGAAAAGATGATTAATAGAGAAAAACGCAGCTAGGGCATAGAATTCCCCTATGTTCCTCTAAGTATTCGAATTAAATTCCTAATTGACTGTTATTCCCATAACTGACGATCAATTCTCTAATATTTAACTAAGTCTCAATGTCTTGATGCTACCTTAGTCGTTATCTTTAAAAATAACCTAATGTCTCAGTATTATTTAGAAAGACTATGTAAACCGGAATTATAAGATCACATAAAGTTGTAAGCCTATGTCTAGGTCATGCAATTTTATGATGAATTAAAGGTTCTCAGTTAAGTGCACCAACATCTCTATTGTCATGCACTAACCTATGGGCAATCTAAAAGGTGATCAGTCCTTTGAGAAGGCTTTAAGTAAATATAACTCATTCAATATGGTAAATAACATTCAATAGAGAATTTCAAATAAATACTCAAATTAACATAGGGTTCATCCTCGCCCTAACTACTAAAAGGAAATTAGCCAAGCATGGCTAGGTTAAAAAAAATAAGAAAAGATGAAAATCAAACTCGTTCTTGCGTCTCCGTTTTCTCCTTCTTTCCGTTCTAGAATTCTGCTCTTCGGCCTCTTTTCGTCGTACGAATTGCGCTCTCGTTCGCCGCTTCTTTTTGCTGCCGATTCGTTCTCCAATTCTGTTCGTTCTTTTTTTTCTTTTCTTTCTTCTTCGTGTTAATCCAATTTTATAGATATATATAGGGTTATGAGTTTTGGGCCGTTTTGTCTCTTCTACGTTATCTGCTTCTTTGCAAATCTATATCATATCACAATAATCCTTCATGCTGCATGTGGGGTCCACGCGTCTCCTTCCATATCCCTTTTTAAATCTTTCTCTGATGGTTTTCTTCTTTTATTTATATATATATATATATATATATATATATATATATATATATATATATATATATATATATATATATATATAATTTGATTCCTTTTTATCTCCTTCTTAGATCACATAATATCTCCTGCACAATAAAGTAGGATATCAATAGATTTTCTGTTATAATATTCTTTTATCCTATATTTAATTAAAAGATAGATAAATATATAAAATATTATTAAATAGGTAGAATATTAATAAATTCATTCCAATATATCCCAGAATCTATCCTTATTTAATTATAAAATATATACTTATCAAACTCTCCCACACTTAAATCTTTGTTTGTCCTCAAGCAAAAGAAAGAGAATTCATTATCTGAAAAGAACATTTCTTATGACATTCCTAAACAGAGAGCATTTTACCACCACACCTAGATCATGTCATCAAATCTTATTTAAGTTAATGTCTTATAAGAATAGATCACTACGCCATCAGCTTTAAACAATCGTGACAATCCCAACTTTCTGTTTGAATTTTTTTTTTTTGGTGCTGAGCACCGAGAGTTGGCGCCTGGGGCGCCAAATTTGGCGCCCTGGGCGCCAACTTTCTGTTTGAATTTTTTTTTTTTTTTAAGGTTGTATGGAGCTTATAGTTTGCTCCATACTTTTCACAACCTTCCTATCCTAGAATAACTACTAAAACTAACTAAAAATGAAAAAAGAAAATTTATTGGGTTGCCTCCCAATCAGCGCTTGTTTAACGTCCTGAGCCTGACGGATATCATCTTAATTCTCAGCTTCTAGTGCCACGGAGGTTCTTCCTCTGTCAATGTCTCCACCATGGTAAGGCTTCAATCTCTGCCCATTTACTTTAAAAGCGTCATCTGAACCTATTGATGCAATGACAATTGCACCAAAAGGTGTAACCTCTTTCACTACAAACGGTCCTGACCACCTAGACTTCAATTTCCCTGGAAAAAGTTTTAAACAAGAGTTATAAAGTAATACCTACTGTCCCGGATGAAACTCTTTTGGAAGAATCCTCCTATCATGCCATCTCTTGGTTTTCTCCTTGCAGAGGCTAGCACTCTCATATGCAAAAATTCTGAATTCACCAAGCTCATTCAACTCGAAGTAGCCTTTTTCATCGCAGATTTAACATCAAAGTTCAGCAGACTTAGTTGCCCAAAGCGCCTTATGCTCAAGCTCCACCGGAAGGTGGCAAGATTTACCATATAACAGCCTGAAACGGTGACATGCCGATAGGAGTCTTGAATGCCGTTCGGTATGCCCACAAAGCATCATCAAGCTTCTGGGACCAATCCTTCCTTGACTTCCCAACAGTCTTCTCCGAATTTGCTTCAATTCCTCGTTAGAAATCTCCACTTGCCCACTAGTTTGTGGGTGATATGGAGTAGTGACACGATGAGTGACACCATATTTGCTAAGCAATGATTGAAACTGTCGGTTACAAAAATGAGTGCCTCCATCACTGATAATGTCCCTCTGTACCCGAACCTGCTGAATATATTCTTTTTGAGAAAGGATATCACCACCTTAGCTTCATTAGTGGGAAAAGCAATTGCCTCTACCCACTTTGAAACATAGTCCACAGCTACAAGAATGTACTTGTTGTTAAAAGAGCTTGGGAATGGCCCCATAAAATCAATCCCCACACATCAAATATCTCAATAACAAGAATGTTGTTGAGTGGCATCTCATGTCTCCTAGAGATATTCCCTGTTCTCTGGCAACGATCACATTGCTCCACATACTTCCTAGCATCCTTGTACAATGTAGGCCAATAAAAACCGCTTTGTAGTACCTTAGCAGCAGTGCGTTCTCCAAATAAATGTCCACCATAATCTGAACCGTGACAATGCCGAGGATCTTATGAGTTTCCTCCTTCGGGATACAGCCACGGAGCATTCCATCTGCACACCTGAAAAATAAGAAAGGCTCATCCCAGATATACCGCTGAACATCATGCATGAACTTCTTCCTCTGCTGCCATGTTAGTCCCTCTGGTATCATCCCAATGGCCTTATAATTACCAAAATCAGCAAACCAAGGAACACTGCTAATTGCCAAGACATATTCATCTGGAAATTCATCATGAATCTCCATTTCTGAATCATCTTGCAACTCCTTAACCTGAATCCTAGACAAGTGATCAGCTACCACATTCTCTACACCTTTCTTGTCTTTGATTTCAATCTTAAACTCTTGGAGTAGCAAAGATCCAACGGAGAAGCCTTGGCTTAGCGTCTAGCTTAGTCAAGAGATATTTTAGAGCAGCATGATCTGTAAAAATAATAACTTTGGAACCAATCAAATACTGTCTAAACTTATCTAATGCATAAATAATTGCAAGCATCTCCTTCTCAGTTGTTGCATAGTTCAACTGTGCCTCATTCAGAACTTTACTTGCATAATATATAACATGTAACAACTTATTCTTCCTTTGCCCCAAAACAGCTCCTATGGCGTAGTCACCGGCATCACACATCACTCAAACGGTAGATCCCAATCAGGTGCTCTCAGAATAGGTGGAGTTGTTAATCTTTCTTTCAACAATTTGAATGCCATCAGACACTCTTTGTTGAAGTTAAAGTCTTCATCTTTGACCAACAACTGACTAAGTGGTTTGGCTATCTTGGAAAAATCCTTGATAAACCTTCGGTAAAAACCTGCATGTCCAAGAAAACTGCGAACACTACGTACATTGGTGGGAGGGCAAGTCTTTGATGATTATAATCTTGGCTCTATCCACTTCTATCCCTTTATCAGATATTCTATGACCCAAGACTATCCCATCTTTCACCATAAAGTGGCATTTTTCCCAATTAAGCACCAAATTACTCTCTTGACATCTTTGGAGTACACGAGACAAATTCGCCAAGCAAGTATCATACGAAGTGCCAAAAAGCAAAGACCGAAGGGCATCCGTCTATAAGCAAAAATACCAAAGGGGCAAGTGAAAGCTGTTTTCTCTTGATCCTTTGGATCCACTGCTATTTGATTGTAACCATAATAGCCGTCTAAGAAGCAGTAATAAGAGTGACCTGCAAGCCTTTCAAGCATTTGGTCCATGAATGGTAAAGGAAAGAAGTCCTTACGAGTGGCATCGTTCAATCTTCTATAATCCACACACATTCTCCAGCCCGTGACAGTTCTAGTGGGTATCAATTCATTGTTCTCATTCTGCACTACAGTGACTCCACCCTTCTTCGGTACTACATGTACTGGACTAACCCACTTTGAATCAGAGATAGGATAAATCATACCTGCATCTAACAGTTTCATCACCTCCTTTCTCACCACTTCCTTCATAGTTGGGTTAAGTCTCCTCTGGGCTGCCTTACCGGTTTCACATCGTTCTCCATTAGAATTTTATGAGTGCAGAATGAGGGACTAATCCCTTTCAAATCAACTTCTCTTCGTCAGTAGGTAACAACTCAGCACTAACAATAACGGGATAAGTGTCATCCTTTCCTAGAAAAGCATACTTCAGATTAGAAGGGAGCTCCTTTAGTTCTACCTTAGGAGCAACAGGTGGTGCATCATAATCCTTCCTTTGCAGCTTCTCTACCTGTAAATTAGAATTTTCATCTGCAGAAACCTCTTCTTCCACCTGCAATAACTGAGCAATATCATCCTCTAAGGACTCATCTGAATCTTCTTGAAAAAGACCCTCCTGAATGGCTTCGTCAACTACATCAATTCTGAAACAGTCACTATTATCAACTGGATATTTCATGGATTGAAACACATTGTAAGTGACTTTCGTCATTCATTTGGAATTCCATTTTTCCAAGAGCCTACATCAATTACCGCTTTCGCAGTAGCCAAGAAGGGTCTTCCCAAAAGCAAAGGAAGTTCAGCATCTTCCTCCATGTTAAGAACCACAAAATCCACCGGGAAGATGAATTTGTCCACTTTCACCAGCACATCCTCAATGACACCTTCTGGCTTCTTAATGGATCTATCCGCCAACTGTAATGACATCATAGTAGGCTTCATCTCTTTAATGCCGAGAGCTTTTGCCACAGATAAGGGCATTAAATTAATACTAGCTCCCAAGTCACAAAGTGCTGCCCATATTGACATTCCCTATTGCACAAGGAATGCTAAAGCTGCCCGGATCCTTAAGCTTTGGTGGCAACTTAGTTTGAATGATGGCACTACACTGCTGAGTCAATGCCACTGTTTCTGCCTCTTGCAACTTATGCTTCTTGGAAAGCAAATCTTTCATGAACTTTGCATAATTAGGCATATTTTCAAGAGCTTCTGCAAAAGGAATGTTAATCTTCAATTTCTTAAAAATATCCAAGAACCGGCATACCGTTGCTTCGAATCGCTGCTTCAACCTTTGGGGATAAGGGGTTTTGCATAAGAAGGAGTGGGAGACTTCTTTGTAACTATCTCCTTTGGAACCTCGCTGCACATTACATTGCTCGACCTCTTCCTCCCCTTTCTCGTACTTGTCCTTCATCTAACAGATTCCTCAACCGGCTGCACCACTATACCACTCCTTGTAGTTATGGCCTTACAATGCTCCTTTGGATTGACCTCTGTATCACTAGGGAAGGACCCTTGGCTTCTCTCTGCTATTTGCTTTGATAATTGACCAATCTGATTCTCCAAATTCCGGATCGAAGCCCCCTGATTCTTGAGAGCAGACTTTGTTTCATTCTGGAAAGCTTCTGATCCCTGTATGTATTCAGTAGTGGTAAGAGTCAACTGTGTCAAAGCCTTTTCCAGATCAGTAGTGGTGGTTTGGTGGAACTGCTGAGGTGCTGCTTGGGGTTTGTAGGAAAAGTTTGGGTGAGATTTCCAGCCAGGATTGTATGTGTTGCTATACGGATTAAACTGATTTCTGGGAGGATTACCCATGTAGTTAACCTCAGCTGTTTCTCCATTAATGAATGCTGCACAATCTCCATTAGCGTGTTCCCTTTGCAAAAATCACAAAGCAAAGGAGGCCGAGAAGTGATAGATGACACCGAGAAGAGGCAAGCTGTTTAGTGATGGAAGCCGACTGCTGTTGGATCACCTTGTTTTGTTGGGCAATGTTCTCATTGTGGGCCAACATTGTATTGTAAGAGTCTAGCTGAAGAACTCCCTTATTTGGTTGTGGAGTAACAGTTTCATTCTCTAAGGACCCCATATCTTCAAACAACTCCAATGAATCCTCTGGAGTTTTATTTTTTAACGTACCACCTGCTGCAGCATTAATCATCATCCTAGAGGACTAAGCATCCCATTGAGGAATATTCTCACCTGATCATAGTCTTGCAGCTCATGTTGTGGGCACTTCCTAAGCAACTCCTTGAATCTTTCCCAAGCTTGGCAATATGATTAACCATTGCCTTGAGTAAAGCAACGGATGTCCGACGACAGACTTTGTATACTTAGAAGAAGGGAAAAATTTCTCTAGGAACTTTGTGGTAATAATGTCCCAAGTGGAGAGACTTCCATTAGGACAAGAACGAAGCCAAGCTCCCGCTTTCCCCATCAAAGAGAAAGGAAACAGTCTCACACGAATAGCCCCTTCAGAAACCCCATTCATCTTGATGGTATCACAAATCTGCAGAAAAGTCTCAATATGCTGATTAGGATCCTCTAAATCACTCCCACTAAAAGAGCGTTATTGAACCAAGCCTATGAGGGATGGCTTGATTTCAAAATTATTTGCATTTACAGCTGGATTGACAATGCTAGTTGCTGCCCTGGCAGGATTAAGCGTCATATAATCGCCCATGGTCTTTCTTGGAGGAGGAAGGCGAAGAGGATCTTCACCATTTTCTGCCATTATAACCGGTTCGGTCCCAGTACTAGAGTTACTAGCCTTTCCTTTACTCGTTGAGCAAGTTTCCGGTTTCTCCTTCTTTGTAGGATCAAACTGCAGCGAATTTCTGTCTATGGTACCTCGCATAAACAGAGTTAGATAACAAAAGAAAAAGAAATCCAATCTAGAGTTTCAACAACTACTTAGTGTTGAAATATTTCTATTCCCCGGCAACGGCGCCAAAAACTTGTTGCGACTTCGGCAAGTGCACCGATCGTTTACAAGTAATAAAGTATGTGAGAAAGAGATCGTCCCACGAGGAATAGTATTACAGCCACACTAATTAGTTATTTCAGCTTTAGTTGGATGAAATAGAGTAATAGGGGTGAATTTTAACTAAAAAGGTTTTAAATAATTAAATAAAAAATAAGAATCAAGAATTTCAAGAATTTCAAGAACGTTTTAGAAAAGATGATTAATAGAGAAAAACGCAGCTAGGGCATAGAATTCCCCTATGTTCCTCTAAGTATTCGAATTAAATTCCTAATTGACTGTTATTCCCATAACTGACGATCAATTCTCTAATATTTAACTAAGTCTCAATGTCTTGATGCTACCTTAGTCGTTATCTTTAAAAATAACCTAATGTCTCAGTATTATTTAGAAAGACTATGTAAACCGGAATTATAAGATCACATAAAGTTGTAAGCCTATGTCTAGGTCATGCAATTTTATGATGAATTAAAGGTTCTGGTTAAGTGCACCAACATCTCTATTGTCATGCACTAACCTATGGGCAATCTAAAAGGTGATCAGTCCTTTGAGAAGGCTTTAAGTAAATATAACTCATTCAATATGGTAAATAACATTCAATAGAGAATTTCAAATAAATACTCAAATTAACATAGGGTTCATCCTCGCCCTAACTACTAAAAGGAAATTAGCCAAGCATGGCTAGGTTAAAAAAATAAGAAAAGATGAAAATCAAACTCGTTCTTGCGTCTCCGTTTTCTCCTTCTTTCCGTTCTAGAATTCTGCTCTTCGGCCTCTTTTCGTCGTACGAATTGCGCTCTCGTTCGCCGCTTCTTTTTGCTGCCGATTCGTTCTCAAATTCTGTTCGTTCTTTTTTCTTTTTTTTCTTTCCCGTGTTAATCCAATTTTATAGATATATATAGGGTTATGAGTTTGGGCCGTTTTGTCTCTTCTACGTTATCTGCTTCTTTGCAAATCTATATCATATCACAATAATCCTTCATGCCGCATGTGGGGTCCACGCGTCTCCTTCCATATCCCTTTTTAAATCTTTTCTCGATGGTTTTCTTCTTTTTTTTATATATATATATATATATATATATATATATATATATATATATATAATTTGATTCCTTTTATCTCCTTCTTAGATCACATAATATCTCCTGCACAATAAAGTAGGATATCAATAGATTTTCTGTTATAATATTCTTTTATCCTATATTTAATTAAAAGATAGATAAATATATAAAATATTATTAAATAGGTAGAATATTAATAAATTCATTCCAATATATCCCAGAATCTATCCTTATTTAATTATAAAATATATACTTATCAAGGCCTCTTTGTTGTAATATTCTAGAGCAACCCTAGGTAACCTCACCCAAACCGCAACTCTATCAATCTTGGCACGCCCTGGGTTAAACTGAGGCTCCCATGGTCTTACTGTCAGGTAATGATCAAAGATCATCCAAGGCCCACCAGTTAATGCATTCACAAAGTCTTCCCTGTTTGTAAGTTTTACCACAAAATAACCACGGCCAATATTGATTAAGCTGATGACACCCTTTTTAGCCCACAGAGTTTGAAGTATGGAAAGAAGCATTTTGTATCCTATACTCCTTCCTAATAACTTCACAATAACCGCCTTGTTCCATGCTCTATAAAGCTTTTTCTTCATACTCTCAGAGAATATAAACGTGGGGAAGTTCCTAGTCGGGTCTTCCACAATCTGACAGATTGGTTCTCCATCCTCAATCTCAGTATCAGATTGCTCTTTATCAGTTGCATGACCCTCCAGCATCTCGTTCCCTTGAGCTCCATAAGCATTATTGTCACCTTGGCTATTGATGCCTTTAAGTTTCTCTGCCTTGCTGCCATGCATTGTTGACAGAACCCCCTAGCTTCGGCCATTCATCCTCTTCCATGTCGTTCAATCCACTTTTTGACTTCTTTGAGTTTCTACTGTAACCAGCATCATCATCATCCCTCAGGAGGAGGGTCTTAGCAGAGGTTTTTTTCGACACCACGAGCGCCATTAAACCCGGTGATGATGGAAGCTGATAGAGCTGTTAAAATGAGTTGGGCTCTGTGGGCCAGCCCATTAAACCCTATTTTTAGCCCCATATAATGGGGCTATTTTTGGCTCTAATCCAAAATAACCCCCACCATAATAAGGCCAACCCCATGGGCCACCAATCAAAAAACCCTATTTTTAGATGAAGATGATTGTAAAATTACTCATCATGAAGCACTAACAGCAGAATCCCAAGAAGCATCAAGAATTTCAAATTGAAGAGTAAAGAGGTACGAAAAGTTGGTATTATGAAAATTTAAGTAACTATATTTTATAAAATAAAAACCATTGCAATGATTCATTCACTAAGTTTTCTGAACTAGAATTTAGCAATCACCAAGTTCCCTGTTTTGGGTTGCAGAATTTGGTGCAATGGAATAGGTTCCTTGTCTTTTTGATACATGTAAAGCAGAGGGCAGCTTGATTATTTTGTACTTCCCTCTAACTTACATATTTTTGTAAAACTGATTTATGCTGGTGTAAATGCCAGTGATGTAAGTCATTTTATCTTTCTCTGAGGACAATTTACTTACTAGTGCTAGTATACTATTAACAGCACCAGATAATGAATGGTTGTGAACAATATTCTGGTTGGAAATGAAATTGATCATTCAAGTCTAAGTTGATTATTCTAAAATGATTTTTGACCCGCGGGCTGGCCCTAACCCTAGGGTTATATAATTTTTGGCCCGTGCGGGCTATTTAACATACGGGCTTTTTGGCCTTAGCCCGTGCGGGCTAGGGTCTAACGGGCCGGGGTGACCTGTTTTGATAGCTCTAGAAGCTGACCTGCGACGAGCTTTCCTTCACTTGCAATTATTTTCCCCACTTTCTTACATTTGGGGCAAGAAACATGACACTAAACCCTTTTTTCCCTCTTTCAAATCTAATCTAATTACCTTTTTTTCTTTTAATTTTTTTGCCAGAAAAAATAATAAAACGCAAATGAATAGTATATGTGTATGTACGGATATTTGAAAATTAAACATCATATTAAATAATAATTAATCGGCTCATCTCTAATTCTCTATCTCTAATCATAGAGAATTAGAGATAATCCTAAAATTGCCCACCAAGAGCAAATCAGTATGAATGTGATTACAAAAAAGAGACAATCCGTACACTTATAGTTTGATGAAAATCTACATTTAATCCTATAATCTATATTTTCAGTCTTTTAACACTAACACTATTAACATTTAATGATGGGTTTTTCTCGACATATTTTAAAAAATTAAAATTAACATGAGAGTATTAGTATTGATGAGTGTTTTGTCAACATCTAAAATTTTAATATCAGTATTTTCTTTTTTATTAATGAAACCATAGTATTAGGGTTAAAGGCTTAAAAGACACTTTATATTTTATAAATAAAGACACTTTATAAAATTAAGGAATCAAAATAAAAATTCGTGTGAAAATAACAAGAATTTTCTGAGTTTCTCTGGCTCCTATGATGGGAATTTAAATTATAATTTTTAAAAGTGTAAATATTATTTTAGAAAGCATTAATAATGCTTTATTCCTATTTTATTTGACAGTTATTTTAAATAAATGTCAAAAGATAAAGAAAATGGATTTTTTTTAAAAAATAATTTTAAACTTTTTATACGAGAAATGTAAATTATTACTTTTAATAATAATGATTATAAGTGAACAAATATCGTTTGCGTGTACAATATGAAATTACAAAGGATCCTTTGAATAAAGTACTGCAATGTAAACCAAAGCAACCTGACTTAGTTGGCTTGTAATTAGGTACTCTTAAGCATCCAATCAGGGGTTCGATTCTTGGCGGTGTGTATGGAGAAAGTTATTTGGCCAGCACCAATGCCCCTTCAGGACGACTATGGTGCGAAGGAGAATTAGTCTCTGCTGTTGGCAGAGGACACCCCCTGATTTACATAAAAAAAAAAGAGTGATACAGTATATTATTTTGTTTTAAATAATTGTACCATTAATCTAATCATTGAAAAAGTAATTACCATCGAAACGTATCAATTTGATCTGCAATGAGTTTTGTTTCTTAATCTTTTACTTACAGCATAATTGGTTGGTAAACAATATACATCTGACAATTATCTTTTTTAACAAAGACATTTCTTGCTGCTTACCATAAAAAAAACTGCTATTATATTTTTCTTTTGTTGAAAAAAATGTGAGGGGGTTAATCGTCCAAATATAATATGATACTGCTATTTGGCAAAGGTAAAAAATGTTAGCAAAATTCAAAAAATGATCTATTAACTTTTTTTAAGAATAAATTGACACATTCTGTTACTTTTTAAAATAACGAAATTGATGGTGTAGATATGTTTCAATAATTATTATAATAACTATTTATTAAGAATAAACTTAAAAATAAAAGGTACTAACATTCCAACATCACAACTATTAATTGGATTTGGCTTGCTTACACTGCGGGCAGCGTTCTCTGCCATTTTTTCCTTAAAATTACGCCGTTTTTTCAGCCAAATAATGAACCTTTTGCTTTTTATTTTTATAATCTTTCAAAATATTGATTGATACTAAAAATATACCTAAGGATACTGACCGGTGCTGAAAATAGACTTCATGGTCTTAAAACATTATTTTTGGATCTTTAAAAAATATCTTTAAATATATTTTTAATACTTGTCAATAAGACAGGGAAAAACAACAAAATTTTCTCCGGTTAAAATGAGAGAAATAGAGGAAGAAATTGACATTTTTGTTTCATTCTATGTTTAATTTCATGTGTTCATACAATATATGTGCGTGGGGAAAAAAAAGAATACACATACAGGGATAATTAATTAATAAGTTTTTAGAGTTTCAATTTTGATTAAGTGATTGTAGTTTTTTCCTTTTTTTTTATCATGTCTTTATAATTTTATTAATTAAGTGCATCGAAAAAAATAATTTTATTAATTAAAATTTGGTACGGTTCACCCCATTATAGTCTTACTTTTATGATTTATTATTATATTTTTTTTATTGAATTATTTATTATTATCAACAAAACAGAAGAAGCAAATAAGTAAGGGAAAAAAATTTCATAGGTTCTAAAGGATGAAGAAAATGTTAAAAAAGTTCTAAGAAAAATTCAAACATCAGAAAAGTCCCAAAGAGTTGTTAATAAAGGAATTGTTAGCGGGACATTTCTAACATATGAATTTTTCTTAGAATTTTTTTAACATTTTCTTGATCTTTTAGAACCTGAATAAAAATTTCCGATAAATAAAGTGAAGGATGACACTGATGAGAGAGAGAGGGCGGGAGGGAGAGTTTGGAGGGATGAAAGAAAACAAAATTATAAAAAAGTTGATAACAGCTCATACATGCATGGCATTCAAAATTATTCCTATGCAGATGTCTAAATGCATGATTAATACATGTGGCCTTCATTTGCTATTAATTAATGTTGTGGGAATGACTGTCAGATTCAAAAATTGCATTTTGAATCTGCACGTCGATGAATCAATGACCCTTTTATAATATTTTTTTTTAAATAAAAATATTTTTTATTATTGTTGCCTTTTTAAAAACCACAATAACATATTCAAATAATTATAGGGCTAAGGTGTGATTTGACCAATAAACTATTAGCTCAGGAGTGTCCAACATAATTAACTATTAAGTGGACCAAAAATACCAACAAACTTTTAAAAAGGTTCAGTCAGCACAAAAAAAGTTTTACTCAGGAGTGCCCAGCACAACGCCGTTAGAAAAAAAAGTTAACGTCCATTATTTAAGATGTAGATTGACTAACGAACTTTTATCCTAGGAGCGTCCAGCACAAAAAAGTTTTACTCATGAGCGCTCAGCACAAAATTCTAAATTTTGCTAAATTAAATAATTTTTTTCTCAATTGTCATTATTCAAAACTACTTGTATATATCTATGGACAAAAATTACTCATTCTTCAATTTTTTCAAAATTATAATTTTCTAAAATAAACCAATTTTTTAATTAAAAATATAATTATATGGTTTAAATAAAACTCAAGGTGTTTTATAGTTTATTATATATGTTAGACAAAAAAATTATATGATTTATTTTTATTTTAGAAGAAATTTATGTGAGTTAAAAATTCATTTAATGTTAATAAAATTTTTGTAGGTCAAATTGCTACTTAACCTATTATTAAATTGTCCTTCATCAAGCCTCTTAAGTTATCTTTTTTTTTTTTTTCAGCAAGTCTCATATCATATAATCAATAGATCATTTAATTAACAAATATATCATCAAGTTGCCGGATTTATATTATTAAGAATCAATGTTGATATCTATTAAAATATTTTTATAAAAATAAAAAATAAACTTATTTCATTTCTTTCCAGATATGATAGATTTTTTAGATTTTTTAAATTTTATTAACATTAAATGAATTTTTTAACTCACATAAATTTCTTCTAAAAAAAAAAAAATCATTTTTTAACATATATAATAAACTATAAAACACCTTGAGTTTTATTTAAATCATATAATTATATTTTTAATTAAAATTTTTGTTTATTTTTGCAAATTATAATTTTGACAAAATTGAAGAATGAGTAATTTTTGCCCATAGATATCTATACAAGTAGTTTTGAATAATGTCAATTAAGAAAAAAAATTATTTAATTTAGTAAAATTTAGAATTTTGTGCTGGGCGCTCCTGAGTAAAACTTTCTTGTGCTGGGCGCTCAAGGGGTAAAAGTTCGTTGGCCAATTTGCACCTTAGATAACGGACGTTAACTTTTTCTAACGTCGTTGTGTTGATTGCACCTTTTTAAAAGTTTGTTGGTATTTTTTGTCCACCTAATAGTTGATTGTGTTGGACGTTCCTAAGCCATTAGTTTATTCGTCAAATCGCACCTTAACCCATAATTATATTGTAAATGTACTTTTGGAAAGAACTTCATCACCCAGGTTTTGAAACCCAGACCGAAAACAAGCAAACCAGTTAGGTCTAGGCTTCAACCATGATCGGTATTTAAAAAAGAAAAGATTTTGTAACAATTTTCTTTATAATTTCTTTTTTCTTTTTGGTTGCCCACTCGATTCACCAGAGCTTCACCTCGATTAATCTGGAGTCGCGCATCTAGCTATGGTGGGAGAGTCTCCCAGCGGTGTTTTTTTTTTTCATTTACAATGCTCGAACCCGAGACCTTGCTTAAGCGACATAAGCTGCTTACCACTTGTACTAGCCCCCGTTGGTTTATAAGTTCATATTAATTACTCTGAAATCTTTAATTTCTCATCAATTTGGCCTCAGGTTAGTTTTGGTTTGACTGCAATCTGACTTACTGACCCTTGACCCAAAACCCTGACCCGTTTAGTGGCCAATCTAGGTTTTAAAACCTTATTTATGACCAAACACACACCCCAGTGAAAGATGAGCAGAAGTATTCAACGATTGAACTATATCCTTATGAAGCCCATCTCAAACTAGACCAACACTCTGATTTAGTTACCCAGCCCAAGACTTGATTTTGAAGGCTCTCCTTGTCCTAATGAGCCCGCTTATCCAACTAACCCGAACCTTTTATTTTGGGTGTGGCTATCATCCTCTTCTCTTTCCATCCTCTTCCATTTCCATCCACTTCCCATCCTCTTCTCAATCTTAGCCGTTGGATTGAAATCTGAACGGTTCAAATTTAATCTTTTATAAAAATATTATTTTTATATTAAAAAATATTAAATTATTAAAAAAATATAAAAATAATACTTTTATATAATATTAGATCTGAACGGTTAAGATTTCAATCCAACGGCTGAGATGAGGAAGATGATGGGAAGTGGATGGGAAGGGAAGAGGACCGTAGCCAACCCCTTTTATTTTATACAAAAGAATGAGTTGTCCATAATTGAGAATTTATATCATATTACTTTCGATTTTTAATATAAATATTAGTTGGGGTTGGATTTAATCATGAATATTTGTTCCTAAACTCAAATTTTCCCCCAAGTATATATCTATGCTAATTGTGTATAATAAGAAATTTCAATTCAAGTGTAGTTATAAATAAAAAGCACATTTAATAAAATTAACTCATATTTTTTACAAACTACTAACTTATTTACAAATTAATTATCTAGCTCTTATATATCGTATAGTATATAAAAAAAATGGTTGACACATACTTTGTTTAATTCTTTCTTGCATAATCCTTCAACTTAGCTAATTACTTGACCATGCAAGTTATTAGTATATTTGGTTCTTAATATAAGATCTATTAACTTTTTTGGAGAAATTAATGAATTAAATAAATTACTTTAAAGAATTTATATTTAAACTAATTTTTTTTATATAATCCAATAATAGATAACATATGTTATCATTAAATAGTTTATTGAACTTTTTTAATCTCTAAAAAAATTATTAGGGATCGGGGAGTAACTAAGTGCACCCCAACACAGTGAAAAATCAGAGTGACCTTTATTTTCTGGCGATCTTCAAATGGATAAAGTGTTGGATGCTGTAATATATACTGTAATATATATTGAACATATGAGATTTGTTTCCCAGTTACGCTCAGCAGCAAGTCGGCGAGAAGATGACAGAAAGAGACCACACGAATGAGCCTGCCGACCACAGTAATACTATTATCACTTCATCACTAAGTAAACTTTGGGATATTTTTTTTATTGTTTCGTAGTTACTTTAATTTATTGGTTTTATTTTTTGGAGATCTAGAGACATCCAAGAACTTTAGTTATCCAACTACCAAGTTGAAATCATGCGGTTTTGACTGGTAGTTGGATAAAGATAATTGATATTCCTTCTATTTTTTTCCTTGGAGAAAACAACGCAGACCATATCCACATGCCTCATCACTATCGATATGTCAATATAAATAGACGGGGCCATAGCTAGCTTCACCATCTCCAATTCTCCATATCTTCAATCTCAGCAGCAGCAGCAACAAGAAGAAGAAGAAGTAGTTTCATAAGAGGTAGCTTGGAAAGATGAACAACCCTCCACCACCGGGCGGTTCAGGCCCTCACCACCCCACAACAAGGCCTCCAGGTCGACCAGGGGCCACCGGGACCGCCACACCCCAGGCTCAAAGCACATTCAGCAGGCCCCGGCGGACCTGAAGGACCCGGCGGCAGACCAGCTGGAGGTCCAGGGCCACACCACGACCATGGACACCATCACCCTTGAATATATATATATGCATGAACGCATTATATATGTGTGTCTGTGTGTTAAATAAGCATATATGGAAGCTTTCGCTGTGGCAAAACCCCAGCTGTGTGTGTTTGTACGTGTTTTGGTAGGCAGCGGAGGTTTCTTCCCCTTTTCTTAATGTCATTTGTGTGTTTTCCGGCGAGTATCTGTGACTGTGGTTATTATATGTAGCAGTTATATATGGTGGTAGCTGCATATATTTGGAGTAAATAAATTGATACATTGAGTTACTTTTTAAAATAACGAAATTGATGGTGTAGATATGTTTCAATAATTATTATAGGGTAAAGGAGCAAAAATACACATGTGCTCTACCCCGGGAGCGCCCAGCATTATATGCTTTTTTTGGGAGCAAAAATACACACGTGGTTACCGGTTTCGGGAGCGCCCAGCATCATATGCTTTTTTTTGGAGCAAAAATACACACGTGGTTACCGGTTTGAAGCAAAAGTCACATCCCACCGTTATGTTACTGTTCATCATGATGAGAGAGAAAGAGCTGAGGTAAATAGTAACATAACGGTGGGATGTGACTTTTGTTCAAAAACGGTAGCCACGTGGGATAAAGCACATGTGTATTTTTGTTTCTTAACCCATTATTATAATAACTATTTATTAAGAATAAATTTAAAAATAAATGAGGTACTAACTTTCCAACATCACGACTATTAACTGGCATTGAAGACTTCATGTAATTGGTTTCATAGTGTCGACATCTTTTAGACGCATCTTTTGTGATATTTCAAAACCCTTTAATCAAGCAAAAAGACAGGGAAAAACAACAATTTTTTCTCCGGTTAAATCGAGAGAAATAGAGGAAGAAATTGACCTTTTTTTTTTTTCTTCCATCATTCGATGTTTAGTTTCATTCGCCCGTGGGGAAAAAAGAAGGGAAAATCCCTTTTTAAGGTCCTAAGAGACCAAAAAATGTTAAAAATGTTTCACAGAAAATTCTAATATCAAAGAAGTCTCATTAACAACTCATTCAGTTGGTGATTAACAACTCCATTTATAGGTTTTAATAATTCTTGAGATATTTTTTTCATCAGAATTTTTTATGAGATTTTTTTGACATTTTATTGATCCCTTGAGACCTTATAGAGATTTTCCCAAAAAACACACACATGCCAGTCATAGTTATCAGGGATAATTAATTGGGAAAATTCATATAGGGGCCCAATTAAGGCCCAAAATTTCAAAAAAGGCCCCAACAACATTCACATACCAAAAAGGGTCTTAGGGCCTTTTCTGGTATAAACGTTAACAACTAAAACAGTCAGATTAACAACAAAATCAATACCCGTTAACAATTAAATCAGTCGCATTAACAACAATATTTTAACAACTAAATCAGTCATTTTAACAACAATATCAAGACCTGGTTAACAACTAAATCAGTCAGATTAACAACTAACGTTTTAATGAAAAATCCCAAAAAAGGCTCTAGGACCCTTTTTGGTATGTGAAAGTTGTTGGGGCCTTTTTTGAAATTTTGGGCCTTAATTGGGCCCCTATATGGATTTCCCCTAATTAATAATTACTTAATAATTTTTTATAGTTTCGTCTTGTGTGTGCCGTGTATTTGAATGTAGATAAGTCGGGGCTTAGAATCAATGTACTGCGCCGTCTCCTTCCTCTCGTATATATAAGTATACCGTTAGTTAGTCCCTTAGGCGCCACACCGTACGTGTCAGGGATCGTGTGCGCATGTCCAGGATCGTGGGTGCATGTCCGGTGGTCGTGGGTGCATGTCCAAGGTCATGGGTCAAGGTCCCATGGATAAGTGGGTTGCCCCTGTGACAGCTTGGTGAGATAATGGGCCTAGACTAGGTCCGTGCTGATTGCCCCCAAGCTCGGTTGCTCGAGTCTTTGAGCGTAGAGTTTAGATGTTCGCTTGGCGAAGAACGAAAGTCAGGAGTCTTTGTTGAAGTCAGGAGTCTTTGTTGATCGCGAAGTAACATGATATCCTTGCCCCCAGTAGGGTTGTCCAGTCTCACAGTCAGCCAAGGTGGACATGTATTCTTGGATCCTCTAGTTGTATCGGAGTCGCCCCAGTCTTACTTTGATAAGGTGTCATCGAATTTCAAACAACCTCGGAACTACAAGTCTTCGGTTGAATTGCCCCAGGAGACATGTGGTCGGGTTATGTTTGTTCAAATTTTGTTGTTCTTCGACCATCCGGTCCGGCTCGCCTCTTGCACGGTCGAAGACTCCAAATGTGGGTCCTTTCTCGGAGGGTGATTGCTTTGCTTAGGTGGCCGGGATACTTGATATGTGAACCACGCCCCTTGTGCCGGGCGCTTTCTCTTGTCGATTCCTCTTCTATGTTATCATTTGCCTATGCCAGCTGGCGTCCCTCGATTGTCGTGAAGCCGAGATTGAGGGTCTTTGGCCTATACGGCCCTTGGCGTAATTAATGCCCGACAGACGCGCATTAAATGAAAAGGTCACGTCATCCTTGCTAACGAATGGAAAAGGCGCTTTTGCCCCCGTCGATTGGGTTTCGAAAGGTTTATACCCGCCAAGCCTCCTTCATTGCCATTTTACCAAAGTTGTTTTGAAGAACTTCTCTCCCGACGATTCTCGCTTTCCGAAGGATAATCTGTCTCGTGAACCATCTTCATTCCACAACTTTCATTGATCATCTCCATATTTTAGGTAGGTATTCTTGTTTCCTTGCCTCTTTCTTTTGTTACTCCGATCTGCCGTTTCCTATAAGATTGCGTCCGTATTTAGTTGAAATTCGGGTAGATTCCCTTGTTGAGTGGATTTTCGCGTAGTCTGTTTTCGGTTCCTTCATTTGTGCAAAACTCCCCTTGTTTTTCGAGTGAGCCGTTTCCTTTCGTTAATACCTTTAATAGAGTGGCTCCCAATGTCGAAGGACATAAAGGATATGACCCAGAAGAAGGCGGAACTACGCCAAGCTGTCAAGGGAAAAATCCGTTGGTGGCTTTGGGGCGATGAATCTTCTCGTCCAACGTCGCAAGCCGTTGCTTTAACCGATCAGCGTGGAGGCAAGGGAAAAACTTCTGGTGGTGGGCCGGCGAAAATCCGAGACGATGCATCGTCGGTTAGGGGAAGTCCGAATGTTTCCTTCCCGCTTCTTCCTAATCCAAGGGTGTTTAACCCGAGCTTCGATTTGTCCGCTTCTCCGGACCTTCCGAATAGCCAGTCTAACAAAGTGGCCAGAAGTGTTATCCTATCGGTCGAAGGCTGAACATGGAAGACTTGGAAGGTCTTCCGGTTCAAGATACTAACACCTACTCTCTTTGTCTCCCTGAAGAGGAAGAGCTTGTGTGCTCGGTGAGGGAGGGGAGCCACAACTCCATTTTCTTTTTCTATCATGACTACATTACCGGGCTTGGGATTCGATTTCCCTTTTCCGAATTTCAAATGGCCACCCTCAATTTCTTAGTATAGCTCCTCGCAATTACACCCCGATGGATGGGGTTACTCGATTGCCTTTGAGTGGTTTTGCTCGAGCCTTGGGCGCCTTGCACCACTTCTATGTTCTTCTACTTCTTGACCCCCCACACTCTCGCTCACGGGAAAGAACCGCCAGGAGCTCAAGGGCTGGACATCCATTCGGGGAATAGCCAATCGGCGCTTGTTTACCCTGGTCTCGAGACTCTTTCAAACGCTTCAAGGGCAACTTTTTCAAAGTCGTCGCTAAAGCGGTACAACTCCTTGGTTCCTCAAAGGGGACTGCGCAAAAGTCATTGGGAGTTTAATTTGTATTGGTGTCAAGATCACCACAATGTGTCCCCTAGCGCCTATAAGGTGGAACGGTCCAATCTGCTTGGCTTGAAAGGAAAGCCATCGATGCCATAATAGACCACGTTAGAGCAAACGGTCTTGTGGGGCCGGCTCCATAGTAGCCCAATATCGGCCGAGGCTCGGCGTCGAGATGAGATGGTGTCGGGGCCGAGTATGACATTTACGTTATTTAAACATCGGCGTTGTTCCGCGTCTTAGTACAAAAGATTGATCGTCTTTGCTTTCCTAGTAGCTAACATGGTGTATGTGTTTCGTGCAGGAGTCTCAAGATGAAAGAGCCGCAATATCTTTCTCGGGATCCCCGAGCCCACGCCCAAGGGGAGAAAGAGGTCGGCCCAGGACGCGGGCAAGTCGAAGGTCGGAGAGTCTTCGAAGCAGGCCGAGCCAAAGAAGCTTAAGGTCGTGGAGTCGTCCAAGCCCGCAGGCAAGCCCGACCTCTGTGTCTATCCGAGCCTCCCCACCCCGAAATCGCCGCCTCTAAGTCGACCGACGTCGAGCCCCTCTCCTTGCACGATACCCGGTTCCCCTCGTCCTTCCACCGTCATTCCCGTTCACATTTGTGGAGTAAGGGCATTACCGAAGAACTCGGCATCGCACTCCCGCCTCTACCCGTTATCAAGAGCCGGTACCCTTGCGGGAAGTAGGCGTACGAGAAGTCCAGGCATTGGGAAATGCTTTCTGAAAAGTCTTGGTTTGACCCAATCTTTTCTCACCCTCAACCACAAGTATGCGGGAGGCTGCCATGAGGCGAAGCGTGCCGAACAGAGCCGCGATGAAGCTCAGAAACAATGGCAAATCGCTTCGAGCGAGTTCCAGCTCGTGAGGTTCATTTGAGAAAGTGGAGTTTCAACTAAAAGAGGCCGAGGGCTCTTGGCGGACTCCAATGTAATAATTGAAGGCTTTAAGGCGGCTCAAGCTAGAAGCGAAGAGCGGTTGAAAGCCATGACAGTGAAGGGACGGGTTGAGCCGAAGTGGGCAGGATCAAAGCCGAGGGGAGCGTCCTCAACACATGCATGCCGCGGAGATAACCGATTGCAGGAGTTGCTACTGGGTTCGGTGGTGGAGCGTTTGAGAATTCTCTTGCCAGTGATCCAGGGCTTTGAACCGAGGATCGAGCTCAACACTACTGAGGCATCATTTAGGTCTTATGTGGTGACGGGCGGTGTCCCCTATGTGGAACCTCCTGCGCTCAGAGACCGGATAGATGGCGATGCGGCGTCTTGGAGAGGCCGAGCAAGGGGTAAGGAAGTCTCGACCGCCCCGAAGCACATGGATTGATTTCTCTCTTTTTTTTTTTTCTTTGTAATTTGTATAATCGCCGGTTGTGTTACTGGCAATGACTTTATGAGCAGATTGGTCAATATGGCCATTTTTTGCTACGATTAACAATAGATGGTAATTTAGCAACCATAATGCATCGTATTAAAATATAACTTTACCAGTTATCGCGGTCGATCGGGCCAAGGTCTTATGAAAATAGGCAGAATCTGCGAACGCGCTTTTTGGTCATAAGACCATGATGTTTTAAAGTGCTAGTGTTTGCCTTTGTTTTATAAAATTCAGTATTATGTAAGGGTCATCCAAAGGTAAATGAAAATTGCCACTGCCCGGGTTCGGTTTTGTCCCGATAGCGTCAGAGCATTTTGACTGATCGGGTCGGCATGACATTTTCTATTGATACCGGAGTAAATTAGCGTGTACGGGGCTGCGATAGCTATCCAGACGTGTTTTCTTCAGCTGAAAAGCTAATAACAATTGAATCTTGAAAAAGACAATGTTTGGAATTCAATAGATACCCTCGAACGAGAGTTTCATTCATATTCGACAAAGCAATTGTTACGAAGGGAAAAGCCAGCAGGCCAACGTTGAACAAAGAACATAATGGAAAACGATGCTTTAAGAAAAACAAAAGATAAGCCTAAGCGAAATATGCCTTTAATTTGTCCGCATTCCATGTTCGCTTGATAGGGGTTCCATCCAAATTTTCCGAATGTAAGCTCCTCTCTCAAGAGTTTCCCGAACGCGATAAGGTCCGTCCCAATTAGCCGCAAGCTTGCAGTCTTTGGAGTTCTTGTTCCCAATGTCGCCCTTCTAAGTACCAAGCAGCCATTTGGAATCTTCTTGGTCTAACCTTCTTGTTATAACGAGCGCGATCAGTTTGCTTCATTGCAATATCCCGACAATGGGAGGTGACCCGGGCCTCATCGGCGGATCCAACTCGATCGCTAACGCCTCACTATTGGCTATTTCGCCTTGTGATAAAATGCTCTTCTGCGCGAAGACATCATCCCTATTTCCACGGGAATCATAGACTTACAACCGTAGGCGGTCTATAAGGAGTTTCTTGGGTGGATGTACGGCGGTTGTTCGATTTCCCCAAAGAACAAAAGGTAGTTGATCGGCCCAAGAGGTGTCAGCCTCCAGCATAAGTTTCTTCAAACCATCAAGGATGACCTTATTGGCGGCCTCGGCTTGCCCGTTGGATTGCGGGTGTTCCACGGAAGCAAAGTGATGCGTATTAGTATTCATAAATCAAATCACGAAATCCGACTCCAGTGAACCGAGTTCCGTTTGTACATTACTATCTCGGCTGGTGCTCCGAACCGCGTAATTATATTAACTTCAACAAATCGCTGCACACGAGCCGAGGAGATCGTTGTGAGAGGTTCGGCCTCAATCCACTTGGTGAAGTAGTCTATTGCCACGAATAGCCACCGTAGTTGCCGGTGTTGTCTTGAATGGCCCCGAGAATGTCCATGCCCCATTTGTAAAATGGCCGGGGCCGTGATGGAATGCAGCTTCGGGTGGGCGCCAAATAACTCGGCATGTTTCGACAACTATCACATTGTCTTACAAGGGTCTTTGAATCCGCCTCCAACGTCGGCCGATGTGCTTTGCTCGAAGGGTTTTCGCGAGCGCCTTAGCCCCAATATGCCGACCATTGGCCCCTCCATGAATCTCGGCCGGACATACCCCGCTTCATTTGGGTTCAAACACCTTAGCATGGGAGAATGTAATCCTTTTCGGTAAAGTTGATCCTCCACCATTGTGTACTTGGCCGCGTCTCGAATCAACATTTTTGCTTCCATTGCATCGTGCGGGATGAGTCCACGTTCAAGGTAGTCTTCTATCGGCTTTTTCCATCGATTCGACCGAAATAGCCATCATGCATACCGGATCTTCGAGATTTTCTTTGGACAACCGTGCGATGACAACCAGCCTGCCTAGTGCTTGCCAATTTTGATAAAATGTCGGCTCTTGCGTTTTCTCCTCGGGGATGTGAGTAACGGTTGCTTCATCGAAGCCGACATTAAGTCCTTAGCCTTTAGGAGATACTTGGCCATTAGTGGGCCTTTAGCACGATACGTACCCTCGACCGAGCCGCCACAAGTGGGAGTCGGTGAAAACCTTAACTCTTGTGGCCTCATTTTCCTTGGCTTGAAGAAGCCCGGCTATTAAGGCCTCGTATTCCGCTTGATTGTTCGAAGTTGGGAAGTTGAGATGCAACGAATGCTCAATTGTAACCCCTCTCGGACTCTCAATAATGACTCGGCTCCACTTCCTTTCGTGTTCGACGATCCGTCGACATACACCTTCCATTCGCCTGCCAGTGTCTCATCGGTCCTAGTAGCGGGGTGAGCTCTCGATGAAGTCGGCCAATACACGTGACTTGATTGCATGGCGAAGCCGTAGGTGATGTCGAACTCGGAGAGTTCTATCGCCCATTAGTCATCCTCCCGCTAGGTCAGGCATGTAAGACTTGTCGAATTGGCCAGCTTGTTCTAACAACAATATGGTGACCCTGGAAATAAGGTCTTAACCGACGGGCCGCAATAAGCAGAGCGAATGCCACTTTTTCTAGCTTTTGGTATCGGATATCGGCATTCTGCAGGGTTCCGCTGACAAAATAAACAGGAATTTGTCCGTGTTCCGCCTCTCTTACTAAGGCCGCGCTGACGGCTTCCTCGCCGATCGACAAGTAAAGGAAAAGACTCTCGCCAGGTTGAGGTTTTGAGAGGATCGGAGGATTGGCCGACATTGCTTTATGTCTTCAAATGCGTCATCGCACTTTGAATTCCATTCCACCGATGCCTCCTTCTTTAAGAGCACGAACATGGGTAAAGCCTTCTCCGTGATTTTGGCAAAAACCGGTTAGGGCGGCCAATCTTCGGTTAAGCTGTTGGACTTCTTTTTATTACTCGGAGCCTTCATCTCCATCACCGCCCTACATTTGTCAGGGTTGGCCTCAATGCCCCGGTTAGTCGGCATGAAACCCGGGAACTTTCGGCGGGGACGCCAAAGGCACACTTGGCGGGTTCGATCGGATTCAGTAGGTTCGAGTTTGGCAAATGTCTGCTCCAGTCTTGTATATGGCGTTCTTTGGTCCAAGGTTTTGACGATCATGTCATCTATATACACTTCCACATTGCGACCGATCCGTCCGCAAAGACCTTATTCATCATCCTTTGATATGTAGCTCCCGCATTCTTCAATCCGAAAGGCATGACATTGTAGCAATAGTTAGCTCTTTCAGTAATGAAGGCTGTTTTTTCCTGATCCTCTGGGTACATCGCTATCTAATTATATCTGGAGTATGCGTCCATAAAGGATAGGAGCTGGAATCTTGAGGCGTTGTCGACCAGTTGGTCGATGTTTGGCATTGGGTAGGAGTCCTTCGGGCATACCTTGTTCAAGTTCTTGTAATCTGTACAAACTCTCCACTTCCCGTTTGGCTTTTTACCATCACCACATTTGATAACCGGGTTGTATCTTGTATTTCCGAATAAATCCGGCTTCAAGCAATTCTTGGATGTGAATTTCCAACGCTTTCCTTTTTTCGGTCCGTGGTTCCTCTTTCTGCGACTGGGATTGAGCCCGGATAGACTTCTAGCTTGTGACAACAAAATTTTGGGTCTATTCCGTGTACTCGAGATGAATCCCAGGCGAAGACATCCCCTGTTTTCCTTCAGAAGTCCTCCAAACTACTTCTAAGTTCGGGAGATAGGTGTTTGCCAATCTTAGTGGTGCTGGAGAGGGTCTCCGATCACCAGATCTTCCAGTCTCTGCCGGTTCCGGCGAACCTCATCGTCTCGGATGTCCAATTCCACAGTATTAACTTCGTGCGTCGGGAGAATCCCGGTCCGAACAGGCCCGGATAGCGCTTCTTTGGGGCTGCGATGAAGATCCGCCTCCCACTCGACGGTCTCAAAATAGCATTGTCGAGACTCTTTTTGATCCCCCGTTACCGTGACCACGGTTCCTTGGTTGCCTATCACCTTGAGCTTTTGATGCTTTGTAGATACCGGCATGTCCCACTTGTGAATGGTTGGCCTTCCCAATATTATGTTATAAGGTGAAACGAACTCTACCACTATGAACCGCACTCTTTCGGACTTAAAGGCGTCTTTGACACCAAGGGTGAACTGAGGTCGATAAACCCCTTCGGACGCGATTGTTCTCCATTAAACCCGATGAGGTTGTCTTGCAAGGCTTTAAGTCGTCTCGGTCCGTGCTCATTCTTTTGAACGCCTCCCAGCTTAGTATGTCGGCCGAGCTACCGGCATCCACAAATATCCGCTTGACTCGGCAGTTGACGACTGTCCCGGTTATCACTAGCCCATCTTGATGGCCGGGGACAACGTCCTTGAGGTCGTCTCTTGTGAAAAACAAAGGCGGTCGTGCTACCTCAGTGTGATGTTCCTTGAATTTTGGTCGGTCCCTGACGGACAGGACTTCTCGAAGGTATTTCCTTCGCTTGCTCATAGTATCTCCGCCTCCGCCCATTGCTCCTTCGGGGTCTGCTTTGCGGTTCTTGGTCTTTCGTTTCCCACCTTTTCCTTGATGCTCTATGACATACCGTTGAAGTTTGCCTTCCCGAACAAATCGTTCTATTGCATCCGGAGCTCGTAACATTCATCGGTTGTATGACCTCGACCATCATGGAACGAGCAATATTTAGACCGGGTCTATCCCGGATCTTCGGTAGGACAGACGAGGCCGATCGACCTTCTTCATCTCGACTGTTGACACCTCCTTCCATACTTGAGATCGAGGCACCGTCAGGGCCGAATATTTCTCGTACTTGCTCCGCTGATCAAACTTGCCACCTCGGCTCTTGTTTTCATTCCCCCTTCTCCGGGAATCCCTATTCCTGTTGTCGAGAAAGTCTCGACCCCGGGAGGGAGGTTCTATCTTGGTCCCGCCTCGAATTGGGATTGTTTGCCATTCGCATCCGCTCGACGTCCAAGTACTTCTTTGAACGGGATATGAAGTCGTTGAGATTCTTTGCCCGCTCCTTTAAAAAAGATTCGCCGGGCGGGACTCTTTATCGAGGCCGTCCACCAATAAGTGAACGTGTACGTCTTCGTTAAGTCCGCGCACTGCAGTACCGCATGATTGAAGCGGTCAAGGTAACTTTGGAGCACTCTCCCGCCTGCCCGATTTTGGAGAGAGAATACTTGGGATTTTGGTTACCGGTTGCTAGTCGCGAAGTGCAACTCAAAGGCCTCGGCAAAGTCTTCAAAGTTGTGGATCGACCCAAAGGAAGAGTGTGAAGCCATTTCAACGCCGCCCCTTTAACGTCGCGGCGAAGATCCGGGGCACGATTGGTTCCTTGAGACCTCTAACCGACATGTGAACGTCAAAGTCTTCTAAATGAGTCGTCGGGTCTTGTGTGCCATCATACTTTGTCAACTCGCCCAAATTCAACTTCTCAGGGAATCGGGCGTTACGGATCTCCTTCGAGAAAAGCTATTGTGCATTTGGTCGACATATCTCCGTCGCTGAAACCACTTGGAGGAATCGTCCTGTCACCTCGATGGTTCCTCGCCCGAGGTCGACCCTCTTCATCCGGTTTTGGTTCCTCCTATTGGCCTCCCGCTGTTGACGGCTTCCGCCTTCGCTTTGTCGGTGCGATGAGCCGAGCTCTCGTCATCGTCGTCCTCTCTCCAAGTTTTATCTTCCCAGTCCTCGCCGGAAAGGGTGTGGGTCCGTCTTTTCTCCCGCTCTTCCGCTCGCCGATAGTGAAGGGTGTGGCGCTTGTCTATGTTGTCCACCCGTCTCATTATCGCAAGCATCCGGCTTGAAGAGATCGAAAGTCGGCTCGCATGTGGGATGTCCGGCCTCCTCGCAGTGGAATTTCGTGGTCCACGGTCTTGGTTTCGTGGAGCCGAGGACTCCGTGTTGGACGAGTTGTCCTTTTGATGTCGTTTATTGTTGGGAATCAATGGTTCTTCCGCCGAGAAAGCCGATCTTCTCCTTCCCGATGGTCTCCATCGCATCGGTTAATCAGGCCGCTCATTACGGGGTGGTTGACGCGGTGGTTGACGGTTGTCCCCGCTTGATCCGCCTCCGATTGTCTTTGGCACGAAGCACGAGTGCTTATCCTCATGGTCACGGGAATAGAAATTTATTGATCCCACGGTCGGCGCCACTGCTTCGGTGTAGAACTCGATGTCCAGCCTATTGAAGGTCGGTGATTTGATATAGGATCACGTGTGCCCTTCCGTATGCTTATGGGACAAGCGTTCGGGAGAGGGTATGATCACGGTACACACAAGCGGCGTTTCGCCTAAGGGGGTCTTGTGTGTGCCGTGTGATTTGAATGTAGATAAGTCGGGGCTTAGAATCAATGTACCTAGCGCCGTCTCCTTCCTCTCGTATATATAGAGTATACCGGTTAGTTAGTCCCTTGGCCGCCACACCGTACGTGTCCCGTGCGTGTCCGGATCGTGTGCGCATGTCCAGGATCGTGGGTGCATGTCCAGGGTCGTGGGTGCATGTCCAAGGTCATGGCTGGGTCCCACGGATAGTGGGTTGCCCCCTGTACTAGCCAGTGAGATAATGGGCCTAGACTAGGTCCGTAACAGTTTCAATTTTAATTAAGTGTAGCGAAAAAAATAATTATATTAATTAAAATTCGGCACGGTTCACCCCATTGTAGTCTTACTTTTATTATTTACTATTATCTTTTTTTGATTGAATTATTTATTATTATCGACGAAACAGAAGAAGCAAATTAAATAAGTGAAGTGAAGGATGACAGTGAAGGGAGGGAGAGAGGGAGGCAGGGAGAGTTTGGAGGAATGAAAGAAAACAAAATTACAAAAAAGTTCATAACAGCTCATCCATGCATGGCATTCAAAATTATTCCTATATGTATGATTAATACGTGTGGCCTCAATTTGCTATAAATTAATGTTTGTGGGAATGACTGTCAGATTCAAAAATCTGATTTTGAATCTGCACGTCGATGAATCAATGACCCTTTTATAATTTTTTTAAAGGAGTTCATGACCTAGGTTCTGAAACTTGGACCGGCTAAACCTCGAAAACAAACAAACCAGTCAGGTTCGGGGCATCAATTTGGTTTGGTATTCTTTTTTAAAAAACAAAAACAAAATTTTAATAATTTTCTTTAAAATTTCATATTAATTATCTTGAAATCTTTAATTTCTCATTGGTTTGACTTCGGATTAGTTCCGGTTTGACTATGATATGATCTAATAATTCTTGACCCAATACTTTAACTAGTTTAGTGGCTGGTTCGAGTTTCAAAACCTAGTAAACAGTAAACACCCCCATGAGGCCATGATAGATGAGCAGAACTATTCAACTATTGAGCTATATCCCTATGAAGCCTATCTCAAACTAGCCCAACACTCTGATTTTGTTACCCAGCCCAAAACTTGATGTTCCTCCTACTTTTGTTTTGTTTTTGTTTTTTTGATAAGAAGCCCTAATAACAGTAACAACAAAATTACCTCTCGTCTATGGGTTCAACTGGCAAAGGAGTCGGACACTCTCACCAAAGGGAGGGGTTCGATCCTGGAGTTGGTCAAGGCCCTGGGGGAGGCATCATAGGTAATGTGAACTTATGGAAACGCAGGCTGAGGTGGAGACATGTGTACTCTCAGTCCTGTATGCCCAGAGAAACAAAGTCACAGCGCCCTGCCCTTGGACTGTGGGGGAACCCAACCCCTCTCCTAAAATTTTTATAGCAAAAAAAAAAAAAAATCAAGTACAGTGTAAGTGCTTGTTGGTGGCCATTGGGTAATTTATAAGCGAGTTCAAATCTCACCAATGATACTAGGAGTTTGTTGATGGGTAATTTTTAAGTATTTTTGTAAGTAGCCGTTGATTTTGAAGGCTCTCCCTTGTCCTAATGAGCCCTTTGTCCAACTGAGCCAAACCTTTTTTTTTTCCTTATAAAAAAAATGAAAAAAATGAGTTGCCAATAATTGAGAATTTATATCATACTACTTTCGATTTTTAATGTAAAAGTTAGTTGGGGTTAGATTTAATCATAAATATTTGTTCCTAAAATCAATTTTTTTCCCAAGTTTATATCTATGCTAATTGCGTATACTAAGAAATTTCAATTCAATGGTAGTTATGAATAAAAGGCACATTTAATAAAATTAACTCATTTTTTACCAACTACTAACTCAACTAATTTTTGTAATATTTATAAATTAATTATCTAGCTCTTATGTTAAAAAAATGTTGGACACATACTTTCTTTAATTCTTTCTTGCATTAATCCTTCAAGTCAACTTAGCTAATCACGTGACCATGCAAGTAATTACTACTTCCGGTACTTAATATAAGACCTATTGACTTTTTTTGAAAAGATTAAGGACTTTAAAGCATTTATATTTATCGTTTTTCTCTAAATTAATTTGTTTGTCTTATAAACTGAGATATAATCCAACAATAGACAATATATGTTATGATAAAGTAGTTTATTTAATTTTGTTTATCTCTAAAAAATTAATGAGGTTTTATATTAAGGATCGAGGAGTAACTAAGTGCACCCCAACACAGTGAAAAATCAGAGTGACATTTATTAGTTACTTTAATTTATTGGTTTTATTTTTTGTTTATAAGACAAGTCGGCGAGAAGATGACAGAAAGAGACCACACGAATGAGCCTGCCGACCACACTAATACTATTATCTCACTTCATCAACTACTCTTCATCACTAAGTAAACTTTGGATTTCTTTTTTATTGTTTATTAGTTACTTTAATTTATTGGTTTTATTTTTTGGAGTTCTAGAGACATCCAACAACTTTAGTTATCCAACTACCAAGTTGAAAACATGCGGTTTTGACTGGTAGTTGGATAAAGATAATTACTATTCCTTCTATTTTTTTCCTGGAGAAAACAACACAGACCATATATATCCACATGCCTCATCACTATCAATATGTCAATATAAATAAACGGTGCCATAGCTAGCTTCACCATCTCCATATCTTCAATCTCAGCAGCAGAAGAAGAAGAAGAAGAAGAAGTTTCATAAGAGGTAGCTAGGAAAGATGCACAACCCACCACCACCAGGCGGTCCAGGCCCTCACCACCACCCACCAGGGCCACCGGGACCTCCCCACCCCGGCCCCCAACCACATCCACCAGGCCCCGGCGGTGCACCTCCCCCCGGCGGACCTGGAGGACCAGGACCGGGAGGACCTGGCGGAGGACCAGGAGGACCTGGCGGCGGACCAGGAGGACCCGGAGGACCAGCTGGAGGTCCAGGGCCACACCACGGCCATGGACACCATCACCCTTGAATATATATGCATGAACGCACTATATATGTGTGTCTGTGTGTTAAATAAGCATATATGGAAGCTTTCGCTGTGGCAAAACCCTAGCTGTGTGTGTTTGTTTTGGTAGGCAGCGGGGGTTTCTTCCCCTTTTCTTATTGTTATTTTTGTGTTTTCCGGCGAGTATCTGTGACTGTGGTTATTATTATATGTAACAGTCATATATGGTGGTAGCTGCATATATTGGAGGAAATAAACATGTCATCGACCCTCATTGCCATATTTTCCTATCTCTCTCCCAATCGGGCGGCTGCTACCATGATGCTGTCATCCTACGGACCGCGTTCGGTGCCAATCCTTTGCATAGGCACCGAGCGCCTGTCACATCTGGACCGTCCAGATGGGATCTGGATGGTCCAAGTTTTATTTTTTTAAACCTCTACTTTTTTAATAAAAAATATTTTTTTGAAAAAATGTTAGTTAAGAGATTATTTTTATTTTTGATTCTATATCCATTAAAATATTTTTTTTTTTTGAAAAGATAGAAGGTAAAAAAATAAGATCTGGACCATCCAGATCTGATCTGGATGGTCTAGGAGAGAGGAGTTCTCCTTGCCTAAATCTGATTCCGTCATCCTACTGCCTCGATCCCAAATATTTTTTTGTGTGTATTTCTTTTTTATTATTATATTATATTTAAAATGGGTGACATTTTTCTGGATAAAAAAAAAGGTTTGTTATTTTCAATATTTTTTTATATAATTTTTTTAAAATTTAATACTTTACAATTGTAGTTTGTTTTTCATTAAAAGTATTACATCTTTGAAAAATTATTGGAAATTGAAAACAACGCCTTTTTTTTTCTAGATATCAAAATATTACTCCTTTTAAATAGAATATAACCACCATAAGAAAAAAAATAAAATAGGAAGGGGGGCAACAGTTACGTCGGTACATAGATTATCAAACTCTGGTCCTAATTATAGGAACACTTTTATTATAGTGTAAATTGCACTACAGGAGTGTTCCTATAATTAGGACTAGTATCTTATCTTTAATAATTAGTTGCTTGAATATAGAAGAATAATTTTATTAAATAAACTACATAATTTAAAATTCATTTTGAATTGAATTTGAAATGATTCCTGTAAAATTAAAGTTTAGTATCGATTGATTTCATTTTTTTTTTAAATGAAAATCAAAGCGAAATTAAAAGTATATATTATGATTGTGTAAAAGATTGTATATATCATATATGAATATAAGATTGATAAGAGATAGATGTTGGATAGATGCTTTTGAGTAACAGATAATTAAGATGTTTTAAAATTTATTTTAATTCTTATAGATCAGATCATGGCATAATCCGGATCATATCTATAATGTGCCTTGGATTTATTTTTATAATTCTTATATTCATTATTTACTTCTTTCAATCAGAAGCAATCAACTTTTTTGTTCATTCATTTGCTGTTTAAGGTGTTAGAATTCATTTTATTATTTATTCTAAGTCTAACACTAATTTTATTTCTTTAATTCTTAATTTTTATATGATATGATTTTGTAAAAGATTATATACATTGAATATAAGACTGATATAACTTAGAAGATAGATGAGAAATAAGATACTCTTGGAAAAACATATATATAATAGATATGACATGATCAAGAGCTCCCTTATTTTTTTTAATCAAAGAAGAGTGTTAATCTTTATTTTAAAATAATTAATTTATATTCTAGGGATTTGAAGTAAATAAAATATAATTATTAATATGATCAACCGATACACTAAATCATGCTGTGTATAAAATAAAAAAACTACTAAATCATATTTATCTAGTTTATAGGATAGAAAACGTATGGCTTCTTACAAAACTTAAATTAATATTTATCTAAAACGACTTTTTTTCTTCTTGTTTATTCATATTCTGTTCAAAACGTGTTAGAATTCATTTTGGTTATTGTAACATTAATTTTCAAACTTTAATTCTTAATGGATATGATTTTGTAAAAGATTATATATATACATTGAATATAAACGGATATAATAGAGTAGATGAGGGATAAGATGCTCTTAGAAAACATATCACAGATTCAGATATGATTTGACATGTTCAAGAGCTCCCTTATTTTTTAAAAAGAAAAATGTTTATCTTTTTTATAAAAGAATTAGTTGATATTTTAGTAATTTAAAGTAGATAAAATAGAATTATCAATTTGACTAACCGATATATATACTAAATCATGTTGTGTATAAAATTAATTAGTATTCATTAAAAATAACTATATATATGTTACGTATCCATATAAGGCCCATTAATGATGCGGCTCAATAACAGACAGATCCAACGGATCAGATAAGATCATAACCAACCTACAATCAAGGAGATAATCAAAGAAAATCTCTATTGCAAATAAAGGGCTCATGAGCCCAAGATCAACAAGTACACTTTATAAATAGTTAAACCCTAAAGGACAATCAATATCATCATACTAGTTCATCAGGACTAGTCATCTGTGTTTTACACTAGAACACTATATATAGCCCAAAGCTCAATCAACCATTCTCAAATTGTAGACGCCTCTTTCGTATTCTATATTTCCTTTTCCTATATCGTTAGCCTCTTTCGTGTTCTACATTAATTTCCTATTACTCACCCTAGCCTCTTTCGTATTTTATATTTCCTTACGTGGTAGCTCATCATGTTTTCCCGTGACGACATCCCTTATATTCCTCTCCACATTGTTGAACAAATTTTGCTTAGACTAGATGCCCAAACCCTATTCCAATGCTCCTTTGTTTGCAGAGAGTGGATTGATCTTATTACTAGTCTCGATTTCATATCCTGCAGCTCAGAACAAACTTTTTGTTCTCAAAATCAAATTATCCTTATTAAATTTTGTCATTGCCCAGAGAACATGGAAACTTATGGAGGGAAGGATATTCATTTTTCATATTGTCCTTATTGTCGAGTAACTTATTCAGTACATTCAGATAATGATCCATTCCATTTGCTTCACACCATAGAGAATCCTGACATTGATGATTTTAAAGGCAAAAAGGTGATAGGCATGAGCCATGGGTTAGTATGTCTTAGCCGTGAATTACCTTTCAAATTAATTCTTTGGAACCCAACTATTCGAAAATATGTATGGCTTCCCCTTAAGATGACTTGGGACGAAAGATTATGTATTGTAGGCTTTGGTTTTGATCGGATCAACAATGACATAAAAGTTGTGAACATTGTTTATCGTTATCGTGGTCATTTTAAGAAAGATAATGAGTTTGACTCAGTATGGGTTTTCTCATATGTCACATGGTCATGGAAATGGAAACATGTGCCATGTAGTATCCTTCATCAATGTTCCATTTCATCTTCAAGCGTATTTTTAATGGTGTGCTTTATTGGACTGCTTTTCATAAGGAAGAATATTATTACTTTATACTTACATTTGATCTTACACATGAAGTGTTTGGACAAATATTGTTTCCTAGTGATGCCCATCCTTATCCTAGTGGTCATTCGAATTCTAATGTGTCAACGGGAGAATCACTTCTCTTGATACAAATGAGTCATGTATACTCATCTTTTATCATTTGGACCCTGAAACAATTTGGAAACCAAGAGTCCTGGGCAAACACCTTATCAACAACGACAAAGATAGTTCCTGATCATATATTAGGTGCGAGGAAGAATGGTGACTGTTGAGATATGTAATTTGTATTTGGGCCTTGTATACTGGGCCAAGTTAGATATGATTGTTTGCTTATAAATACAGAACCTCATTGTATTGATAGTTAGTTGATGAATAATAGAAGATTATTCAGCTCAACATGGTATCAAGCCCTAGGTTTTGAGTATAAATGCCTTAAGCTAGACCAAAAGCAAGAAACAGACTCAAGCTTTGACTTTAGAGGCCCAAAAGAAAGAACCAGCCCAATAAAGTAGCTGGGTTTTCAAGATCCGGTCCAGGAAAACTGATCCTCAAAGGCGGATCTCCAAGAAACCAGTTGCCCAAGTAATCGGATCTCCAAGCAATCGAGCTCTCCAAGCAATCAAGCAATCGATTTCCTCCTCTTCGCGATTCCCAGAAAACAGCAATGAATCACGATCTGAGCAAGGAAGTCTCCAATCGATCTCAACTCCTCTGATCATCACCCTGTCGGCTTCTCAAGAACGCTCGACACTCTCCGAAACAGATCCGGCAACGCATCTAGATCGTCAGGGCCGACGGTCACTCATCACCGCTGCTTATCATCTGCAATCGACTACCAGCGCCGAAGGTCAAGAACCACGGCTGCTTAAGAATCCGTGCTTCCGCAGTCGAAGATGCCCAAAATCGCGCGTCCGTGCCACTGAGTCTCAAGAAATTGAACCTCTGGCTGCTCGTTCACGACCTGACAGGTTCTAGTTTTTGTTTTCAAATCATTTGACTGGTTCTGGTTCATCATTCTGGTATGATTTCGTATAATATCCAAGAATTGCTTAATCCAATTCGTCAATATTTTGGGTATTCCTTGGATTCTTGCGGCATCGATTAACTGATTCTTCATGTGTACAACGAATCAAAACAGCAAAATGAATCATCCCTGTCCTTTGTTTTGAGCCTTCCCTGTTTCTTTTGAGCTGAACCGATTCACAGAACTACCCATGGCAGAGAAGGATAAGCTCACCGAAGCTGTTATTCCTTTTGCCCATCCTCTTTATCTCCACCCATCTGATACACAAGGATCAGCCATTATACCCCAAGTGCTTCTTGGATGTGAGAATTATACTATATGGAGCAGGTCAATGCGAATTGCCCTCAAAGGAAAACAGAAATTGGGTTTTATTGATGGGTCTTGCACTAAGGAAAAACAAGACAGTGGGCTCCATGATCAGTGGGAACGATGTAATGCTGTTGTTCTGTCTTGGCTGTTGCATTCACTTTCTAAAGATTTAGCCAATAGTGTGATTTTCCATCAAGAAGCTCACCTTGTTTGGCTTGACCTGCAAGAGCGGTTTGACAAGGTAACAGGATCTCGAATTTTCAGTCTTCATAGATAAATTAACTCTATGAGACAAGGGACTCTCACTGTTTCACAGTACTACACTAAGATGAAAGAATTCTGGGATGAAGAATCTGTCGTATTACCAATTCCCTCGTGTAAATGCTCTACCTCTCAGGTTTACTCCCAACGCCTTCAGCAACAGAAATTACTACAATTTCTATTGGGACTCAATGACACTTATAGTGCTCCCAAGAGTCAAATTCTCTTGATGAGCCCCTTACCAACTGTGAATCAAGCATTTAGTATGATTATGGAGGATGAGGCCCAACGTAAGCTCAGTAACAGTGTACAAACACAACCACTTCAGAGGAAGAGGAAGAAGTACTCCACTGCCATAATGTTCCTATTGTAATAAGAAGGGACATGCCAAAGACAATTGTTGGCATTTAATTGGATTCCCTACTGATTTTAAGGGAAACAAGCCAAAGACATCCCAGGCGGCCAACCTCACTCAATTTGACAAAGAAGGAATTGCAGCTAGTGACGATATAATCGCCCCAACCTTTACCCGTGAACAATATGACAAACTAATGGAATTCCTCAAGAAGGATACTGAAGCAAAGTCAAATATACATGCATTGACCAAGTACAGGTTTGCATTGCTCTCCTTATCCTTATTCACATGTTAATTGGGTAATAGATTCGGTGCTACTACTCACTTAGTTGGGGATTTAGCTTTGCTAAATTCATATGAAAAATATACGGGGCCTACTACAACAATTAAAATCCCTAATGGTGATAAGGTGATAGTTACTCATATAGGAAAAGTCAAATTATCCAATGAAATTGAGTTACATAATGTTTTGTATGCACCACAGTTGCAATTTAATCTTATATTTGTCTCAAGGATTACAAGAGATGCCCATTGCATGGTTATTTTTTTTTCTAACCATTGTCTTTTGCAGGGCCTTCAAGCTGGGAAACTGAGGGCGACTGGTAGATTAGTTGAGGGTCTATACATACTGCAAAATGACACAAATACTAATATGCATCTTGTAAACTTGGTTGATAGAGGAATTTCCGGTCAGAATGAACCAATAGATATTTGGACCTTACATAATAGGTTAGGTCATGCCCCATTGTCGGTTTTGAAACATCTTGATTTTGTAAAAGACAAAGGTTGTGATATGAATAAAAGGTGTGAAGTTTGCATTCAATCTAAGCAAACGAAACTTCCTTTCCCCTCTAGCTGCACTAAGTCTGTTCATTGCTTTGAATTGCTTCACATGGATGTCTGAGGTCCATATAGGACACCTACACATCAAGATCACCAATTCTTTCTCACAATTGTTGATGACTACTCAAGGTCAACTTGGGTGTTTCTCATGAGACATAAATCAAACCTCTTGGATACATAAAGAACTTTGTTGCCCATGTTCTTAACCAGTTTGCTTTCCATGTGAAACGAGTACGTAGTGATAATGGAACTGAGTTTGTGAACAATAATTTGCAAACATTTTTTTTTGAAAAAGGTATTATACATGAAACATCTTGTCCATATACTCCGGAACAGAATGGATGGAAAGGAAGCATAGGACCCTTATGCAAGTTTCTAGGAGCCTTATGCTTCAATCTCACATACCCATTCGGTTCTGGGGGGAGTGTGTCAAAATGGCAGCATACCTAATTAATCGAGTACCCTCTAGGATCTTAGGTTTTCAAACTCCATATGAAAGGGTGTACAAGAAACAACTTGATTATAGTTGTTTAAAATCATTTGGTTGTTTAGCATATGCTACTAATTTGACTAATTGTGATAAATTTCAGTCTCGTGCCATTCCTTGTGTGTTTCTTGGTTATCCAAGTCATCAAAAGGGGTATGTTCTTCTTAATTTGCACACTAAAAACATTTTGGTTAGTAGACATGTTGTCTTTATTGAGGAAGCATTCCCTTTTCTTGATAATTTGCGTGCTGATCCGAAAAGTGACATTGCGGAATTTCGGCAAATGTTTTTATTTGATGATGATTCACCTTTAGGACAAGTGAGTATGCATCCTATTGTTCCTCCTGAGACAACAGTAAATGTGGACCATGAAACTCGGCATGGAAATGGTATTCCTGACTCGGAAAATACAATTACCCAACCGAGTTCACAAACATTGCACTGTTGGCCGTGAAAGAACGACAAGGGAGCGCAGACCTCCTATATGGGCAACGGACTATGTTTGTGGACTGGTTGTCTCGAGTCAGGATTGCACAGAGAGAAAAGTAAATGTTTGTATCCTATTGAGAATTATATGTCTTATAGTCATGTTTCTAGTTCACACATGTGTTTCTTGTGTAATATAGATTCGGTTGTTGAACCTACTTCTTATTATGAAGCAATGAAAGATGAAAAATGGGTTCAAGCAATGAATCAAGAATTTGCAGCCTTGGAGCGCAACAAGACATGGGATATTATCCCACTTCCAAAGGGAAGAAGGCCTATTGGTTGTAAATGGGTCTATAAGGTTAAGTATAAATCTAATGGCACTATTGATAAGTATAAAGCTCGTCTAGTTGCTAAAGGTTTCACTCAAAGAGAAGGGATCGACTATCATGAGACCTTCTCACCGGTGGTAAAAATGGTTACCGTTCGAATTATTCTGAAATTAGCTGTCATGTCTGGTTGGAATTTATTTCAAGTGGATGTGGATAATGCATTTTTGCAGGGAGATCTAAACGAGGAAGTGTACATGTCCATTCCCCAAGGCTTTGAAATCCAAGGGGGGAGAATGGTGTGTAAACTTAATAAGTCGCTTTATGGTCTTAAACAGGCCTCCAGACAATGGAATGATAAATTGTGTGCTGCACTAATTTGTGGTGGTTTTAAACGTATCAAACACGATTACTCTTTGTTCTTTAAGAGATTTGGCATTGACATTGTGCTAGTCCTAGTGTATGTAGATGATATGGTCATTACTGGTAGTTCAGAAAAGCGAGTCCAAGAAGTAAATGACTTGCTGCATAGCAACTTCAAAATCAAGGATTTAGGAATAATGAAATATTTCCTTGGTATTGAAGTAGCTAGGTCAACAAAGGGTATAGTGCTTTCACAACGAAAATATATTTTGGATTTGCTTGCAGAGACTGGCATGAGTGGTTGTAAGCCATTGTCAATTCCCATGTCCACCACACTCAAACTATCAGCATACGAAGAAGGAAAGCACAAGAAGGAGGATTTGTTTAATGATCCGGAAAGATATCGAAGACTAGTAGGTAAGTTGATCTATTTGACACACACTAGACCTGATATTTGCTTTTCCGTGCAGGTCTTAAGTCAGTTTATGCACCAGCCCATGAAGTGTCACATGACAGCGGCATTGCACGTGTTGCGGTACCTAAGCAGAGCCCTGGCGTAGGAGTGCTTATCAGTCAAGAAGGCACTACTATGTTAGATTGTTTCTGTGATGCTGATTGGGGAGCGTGTGAAACGACTAGAAGGTCGATTCTGAGGATATCGTTGAAGCTTGGTGGTTCGCTTGTGGTATGGAAGACGAAGAAGCAACATCTTGTTTGAAGTCTTCGCGGAAGCGGAATAGGGCACTAGGTTCAGCGATGTCGAAGTCGTGTGGGTCATTGGACTACTCAAAGAAATTGGTTATGAACACCTAACCCCTGTTAATGTGTATTGTGATAACAAAGCGCCTTGCACATAGCTTCTAATCCAGTCTTTCATGAAAGAACAAAGCACATTGAGATCGATCTTCATTTTGTTCGAGAAAAGCTTTTAGAAAAAATAATTGCTTTGCAGCATGTTAGATCTTATAGTCAGGAGGCAGATATCTTGACTAAAGCAGTAGGTAAAGAAATACAGGATAGGATGCTTAGCAAGTTAGGAGCTATAGATTTGTTTAGCCCCCAACTTGAAGGGGGGTGTTGAGATATGTAATTTGTATTTGGGCCTTGTATACTGGGCCAAGTTAGATATGATTGTTTGCTTATAAATACAGAACCTCATTGTATTGATAGTTAGTTGATGAATAATAGAAGATTATTCAGCTCAACAGTGACCTCATACTTGAAATCGGAGATGGGCAAATCCATAAGTACAATCCAACAAATCTAACCCACTCTCTAGTGGCAGCTATGGAAAACAGTGTTTTCTTCTCTTATCACACCGAAAGCTTGTATTTACTCGAAAAAGGAGAAGATGTTAATTCTTATTAAAGTGTTATACTATCTACTTTTATTTGAATTTATAACTTGAATAGTGTTTTCTTCTCTTATCACACCGAAAGCTTGTATTTACTCGAAAAAGGAGAAGATGTTAATTCTTATTAAAGTGTTATACTATCTACTTTTATTTGAATTTATAACTTGAATATCTGTATTCTGGATTAGTTCTCTTGTAAGGTTTCTCATTGTTATTCTCACTTTAATTTAAGTTATTTTTGGCTTACTATTTATCGTTAACCTATCCGTATAATAGAAAAATTCTCAAAAATACATACCATTCTTGAATATGCTAATTTAGAATAAGCGCTCCATTCCTGCAACTTTCTTTTTTTGAAAATAAATAAATAAATAAAATTTAAAGGCACAACTTTGTTTCATGGAAACTTAGTTGCGTATGAAAAATTGAAAAGAAGTTTATAATATTACAAAAATTTGAAAAAATCATAAGCTATCATCAATTATCAATCAATTATATTCATTTAACTATATTCTTTAAAACTTGTAAAATCCGGTTCAATGAGAAATGGGTGGGTCGGGTTTATCACCCATATTTGGATCTCTATACAATATATAATTATTGGTATATTAATATCCCAATTAATAATACCCCCAACAACTTTCCCTTTTATATTTCTGAAAATCTCTCTTCAAATCAACTTATACCCCATTTAATATTGTGTATGACCCAATTAATATAAACAATATAATATCACAATAACTTTCTTTAATTTTTTATATTTCCTAAAATCTCTAATGTGGTTGAAAAAAATATCCTAACTAGTAATATCCCAATAAATTTATATATATATATCATAAGATCTCTAATATGAATTTGAAAAAGCATGAATTTATTATTTCAAAATTTTACAATATGATTTTATTGGGTATTAATAATCTGATTTTCCAAAACAATATGATTGTCCATGGCCAACTCTATTACAAAGTCAAAAAAAATATTTTCAATATCACTAATTATGTGTTATTAATGTAATAAATATTTTCAATGCCACTAATTATGTGGTATTAATGATTATTCTCTTATGTATATGTCACAATCAATCAATCAGTAATTCTCATTTACTTGGCGTTGTTAATGACTATCATCCCAATTATAATGAAAAATTGATAATTAAGTAATGGATTGATAGATGAAGATCTGCAAATTAAAGACATTTTAAGAATTGTATTTAATAGATTAATGAAAATATACAATAAAAGCGTTTTAGAAATCGTATTTTTTTAAAAATACTTTCATTGTCATTAATTACACATTATTAATTACTCATTTTCCTATTAAGACTTTCTCACTTTGGGTGACATAACATAATAGAGAAAAAGATCATTCCGTGAAGGTTTTGAGCTCGATCGGTTGTAATTAAAAACGCAGAACCAGGTTTTGCGAAGAAGAGGAGGCAAAGGGAGTAGTTTTAGGTAATCATCTTTGGTTCTTTTGGATTAGTATACTCATTCTTCAAATTAATCTCATTTTCTGTTTGTTTCGGGTGGGAAAACAAAACAAGAACATAAACACTTGAGGGGTTCAATGTCTTTAATTAAGAAGTCCAAATTAGTAATATTTCAACCTAAAGATGTGGTTAAAGGAGCGATGCTTCAACTTAAATATGAAGATAAAGCCATGATTAAGTCCGTTTAGTGAGCAATCGTCATGGTACTTATGTGGCATTTATCTTTATATGAGAATTGAGATTTTTGTCATGTGATTTATCATATCAAATATTAGTCGGTGGACTTTTAAATTATCTTTATATAAGAATTGAGATTTTGATTTTAAAGCCTAATTTCATGAACTCACATCTCTATACAATAGTTCTATGAATTCACATTAGGTATTTTTCTCTTAAGTGTGCTTCTTATGTGTTTTTCCCTCTAATTAGAAGGATTAAACATTTTTTTTAATTTTTTTTAAAAATTTATATATTCTATTTATTTAGATTAAATTATATGCTACATTTTTAAAATTTTTTTACACCCAATATCTTAAATTAATTAATTTCCAGATATTGAAATTATATGAAAAATATTTCTGAATGCAGAACTAGAAATTAATTAATTTGAAATACTGGATGCAAAAAAAAATCACGATGCAACATATAATCTAATCTATAAAAAATTTAAAAAAAAAAAATCTAATCCCTGTAATTAGAAAAAAAAAAAATATACATAAGAAGCACCTAAGAAAAAACAGCTAATGTGAACCCAAAGAATTATAAGTATATCGCTATAGGGTATAGCTATCAAAGTCCACTTCAAATATGAACCCTCACGGTTCTTTCCCTCGAAAATATTACCAAACAATGCAGTACCTTGGCGGGTCCTGTCGACGCCAAGTCAATTCACCAGTTTCGGAATCCGTCGTTGCAAGCAAAAGGTTTTGACCTTTCACCTGAAAATTCCTATTCTCAACTCCTTCCTTTCACAGCTTCATGGTCTATGTATAAAGGATTTCCAGCTCCTATACGAAGCCGTTCAGCAACTCTACTTTTGGATTGAAAAAACTCAGGACGAGACTCGCAATCCCAGATCGCTTGTTCGATCATCTTTCTCTTTATTTGCAGCGCCTCTATAAATTTTGTCTTCTTCTGAGATTTCATGCTATATGTTATGCAACAGTTGATTGGTATGCGATTCCTCTCCCAATCTTAGAACTATCCATAGCGTCTAGGAGATCGTGGGTTGTCTGATTCGAATAATTGTGTAGAAGAAAAAAATAATTTTTTCTTTATGCTACATTTTGCATGGTGGATCCCCAATGAATAACGATGCCATCTCAGATTTCGAGTCTAGCTCCAGCTTTGACTCTCTTCCCAAGCCTGAAACCCCCTCACAAAACCCTACTTTTTCACCAAATCTTAGTTCTTGCTATCACATTTCTTGCTTATGCTTCCTTTCATGCCTCCCGAAAGCCTCCCAGCATTGTGAAGAGTGTTCTAGGACCCACGATTGATTCCAATTCCACTCAAGGTTCTAGTATCAGACCCGGCGATGCGGGTTGGCCGCCGTTCGATGGAGCCCGGGGGACTCACCGGCTTGGCGAGCTGGATCTCGCTTTTCTATCTTCATACGCTGTTGGCATGTATGTGGCAGGTCATTTTGGTGATCGGATTGATTTGAGGTTGTTCCTTGTATTTGGGATGATTGGTAGTGGCATTTTCACCATACTTTTTGGATTAGGCTATTGGTTTGATGTTCATATGTTGGGGTTTTTCATTGGAGTTCAAATTATTTGTGGATTGTTTCAATCAATAGGGTGGCCTTGTGTGGTTGCAGTTGTGAGTAATTGGTTTGGAAAATCAAAGAGGGGCTTGATAATGGGGATATGGAGTTCACATACATCGGTGGGGAATATCATCGGTTCAATTCTTGCCTCTGGAGTGTTAGAATTCGGATGGGGTTGGTCCTTTGTGGTTCCAGGACTTCTTATCATTTTTATGGCGATTCTGGTGTATTTGTTTCTTGTTGTGAGTCCAGAGGATATGGGATTTGTGCACCCTGTAAACGAGATCGAAATGAATGTAGAAACAGATGGAATAGAGAATATGCAAAAAATGGAAACAGAGGAAGCAAAACTCCTTGATTCTGACAATTCGGATTCTTCATCTGCAATTGGGTTTTTTGAGGCATGGAAGTTACCCAGGGTGGCTGCATTTTCCTTTTGTCTTTTTTTCTCTAAGCTGGTTGCTTACACTTTTCTCTATTGGTTGCCATTCTACATTAGTCACACAGGTAATTGTTGTTATGCGCTGATCTATATGTTTTCATATAGATTTGATTTGTCTTTTGCTTTGCTTATTATCAGCATCTGCATATTATTAGTGTGACTGATTCTTTATGTTGACCAAGCTATTTTTAAAACTCAAACACTTAAATTTTCCTGAAATTTGTGTAAAATGTTAACATGCTTTTTAAATAGTTATGATTGCCTTGATTGCTTAGACAATCTATCTTTTGTAGATTGAGACCTAAATTTTGTTTTAGGCTAGTGGCCTTTTCTTCCTAATGTTGTTTCAATGTTAACCATATGACAGGGAAATGCTTTAAAGCAGAGAGGATGTGTTAATGGTCCTTCAGTCTGTCTCTCTGATTAAATAAATTCTCTGTAATGTAAATTTGGTATTTTCTTCATAGCTGATTCTGGTTTTCATTTTTAGCTGTTGCGGGTGTGCATTTATCTAAGAAATCTGCTGGAATACTTTCAACAATATTCGACATTGGAGGAGTTCTTGGTGGAGTTATGGCTGGTTTCATTTCTGACATAATTGAAGCTCGGGCTGTTACTTCTATCATATTCCTGTTCCTATCGATTCCAATGCTGGTTCTCTACCGGGTTTATGGAAGCCTCTCGATGTTGATCAATATTGCATTAATGTTTCTTTCGGGCTTGTTGGTGAATGGCCCGTACGCACTAATCACAACTGCTGTGGCTGCTGATCTCGGCACACAGACCTTGAATCAAGGGAATTCACGAGCACTGGCAACTGTGACAGCAATCATAGATGGTACCGGTTCTGTTGGAGCCGCGCTCGGGCCTCTCTTGGCCGGGTATATCTCTACTAGGGGATGGAACAGTGTCTTCTTTATGCTAATTATGTCTGTTTTCCTTGCTGGCTTGTTCCTAGTTCGTGTTGCAAGAACTGAGATCAGAGACAACATGAATGCAGGAAACTGATTTTGGAAACAGAACGGATAGAAATATATATACTAGTATTTGTTAATTTAGGCTAGGGCTGCTGCTATTGGTGTTTCAGATGGTAAAGAAGTCACAGGATATGAAATATAAATGAGATCATTATCATTCAAATTTGTATTATTTACTCATTCTTTTTGTATTATTTACTCATTCTTTGCTCACTGATATCAATGAAATACATAATATTGGTTGATTTGATTTTTCAAATGATTAAGAGTGATGATCCTACATGACAGTTTGTGATGCTCTAACATTATAGCTGAACTTTTTTTTAAAGCTGCCCATTTCATCTGATTCTTGGCTTATCTTAACCATGCTGCTCTGTATTAACCTGGATCAACACCTTGACTGATAACTACTGTAAAATGAACAAAGGAGGAGTAAAATCTTTCAACATTAAAAATTGTTTATTATATAATGGCCCATATCAGTATTCAATTCTCTTCAACTTTAACCGAGAAAAAAAGGCAGAGAGAGAATTTGGTTTGACTGATCCTAGTATAAAAATAACTCAAAGATCAAGACTTGTTCTATTAATGATTTTTAAAAACTAGCTTATTATAAATATAATTTCACATATCTTAGATGTGTTTCATTGTGTTTCTCACATATGAAATCTTAGCTTGATTTGATCCAATCCCATCTTGGTACTTCGAAACAAATCGTATTATTCTGCATGAGAGGCCACATATCTCAACAGAAGCTTGGAAGACAAAACAATCATCATATGATGATTTAATTTTGAACTCATGAAAAATATTACTCCCTCCTTCCCTAGATATAAGAGTCTTTCAATCAAATCGCGAGATTCTAAAAAATAGTTAAATATCATAATTATGTAAGAAATTTAACTTTTTTTCTAATAATGCCCTTATTATGAATGAGTAAGAAAGAGTAATAATGAGAAAATGATGAAAAATAATCCATATAGTATAAATATATAATAATTAATTGAGGGCAAAATAAGAAAAATTGTATTTATTATTGAAACAAACTCAAAAAGGATTTTATATATAGGAACAACAAAAGACACTCCACAACCATTTTCCTTTCCAATAGGACAATGGAGATCATGAACCTCTATTAAATCAAGCTTGATATTATTGAGACAAACTTAAAAAGGATCTCTTATATTTAAAGATAAGCTCATTCAATAAAAATTATTTAGGAACAACAAAAGACACTCCACAACCATTTTCCTTTCCAATAGGACAGTGGAGATCACGGACCACTATTAAATCAAGCTTGATATTATTGAGACAAACTTAAAAAGGATCTCTTATATTTAAAGATAAGCTCATTCAATAAAAATTAGGGAAAATCCATATCAGGGCCCTTTTAATCTAAGAAATCCCAAAAAAGGCCCTAAGACTCTGACATTCCCAAAAGAGGCCCCAGGGCCCTTTTTGACATTTGAATATTAAATGAAAAGACAAAAACACCCTTAGTTTAGTTTCACTTTCCTCTTCCCTCTCTCCTCCGTTTTTGACATCTAAATATCAATATTCTCTCTGTTTTCTGGCAATGGAGGAGGAATCTGTTTTCCAAAGAAGGAGGAAAGGGTAGAACCTTTCAAGGAGCTTGGTATCCACGCATATTATACGAACACATGGGGAATGGATAAATTCTTTTGACCTGATATATCTCGCGGGAAGGTTAGCAGGGAAGGAGGGAGCTTATTTTTTCCAGGAATCAAAACAAGTGGTGGGAAAATTAGTGCAGAAAAATCCCAACGCCAATAAAAGCCTTGACGCTGTCACTTCTTCGGCGGAGCACGAAGTCCAACATCAAGCTGACGTGCTTCCTGAGGTCCTCAGACACTCCTTGCCCTCCAAGGTCTTCAGAAGCGATGCCGTTTTGGAATCCTCCTCTTCCCTTGTCAATCCCTCCAAATGGGTCCTTCCTTCCCAATCCAAATCTGCTTCTTCTGTGTGTCCCGATGCTCTCAATCCTCCTGGGTAGTGATCCATTTTTTCTGGATTTGATGCTTTGAATTTCTTCTAAATTTGACTATTTGAAGTGTGAATTTCCGAGAGAAATATATCCAGCATGTATGGAGTCATTTAAATGGCGAATTCTACAATTGGTGTGTTGATTTGCACGCATTGTAATTGATAGAAACCATCAATTTCTCAGGAAATTGGGAGAATACATATCCGTTATTGGTGCTCATTTACATGCATATCAGTGTATTTGCTGTGACTTTGTTTTGCCCTGTTGTAGAAGGAATTCTGATTGTTGTTGATGGTTCTTCAACGTTTATTGTCATTTCTTTTCAACATGGTTAAACCAAAACTTGAAGTCTCTAACATTCTGTTTTCATAGACTTGCTTACATGTTTAATTTGTTTCCTTTAGTGCTTTACTCATTTTCTAGGCTCTCCTTTCTTTTTATGTTCTTCAAGTGGTGAAGGCTCTTTTTGTTTTTGGTTTTAAATGAGAGTTGCTAACAATGTTTTGTAACTTAATGGTTGCATATGGGAATTGCCTGAAATGTCAAACTTGGTCTCAGCCTCAATTGCTAATGAATTGAATCAAGACAGGCACCCCACACCTATTAATCCGAAGAAGATAAAAGCAGCAGCTGAAGGGCTTGCAAATGGTACATTTTGTTGTTCTCTATGTCTTGTTATGGGGCAAAAGTGGCCATTTGGTTTTGCATTTCTATTTTGCAGTTGGCCGCTATTCCATATGTGGAAATGTAAATTTTACGCCACATTGGAAGCTTTGGTTCTCTCCGTGTCACACCTCTCCAATGACATAGTGACTTAAGTCAACAAATGAGACAAGCATGGAAAAGGTTGGTCATCATCGAAACAACACGCATCGAGACAAAGTGTTGTCAATGATCGAGGACTCCCACAAGCGGAAGATGAGAAGCTAGGAAGCAATCGTTTAATTTAGTTAGGCTGACTTCGTTTTAAGTGTATATACGTCTCATCGGTTGTATGACAGATTTTATTACAACAATTGTGGAGAACACTTGAGTTCATATTCATAACAAAGTTTAGTAACTTTTATGATGTATGTGACATGACATTATATATATGAATGACAAAGACAATTGTTTCTTTCATCTCTGTCATTGTTAGTTTGTATACATCAGAAAAAAAAATGCAGAACTATATCAACCCCAACTATGTCAGAAACAAATGTCAACAACATCAGCCCTCACTGACAACATGATCAGCCCCCACTAACAACATGATCAGCCCCCTTTGACAACATGATTAGCCCCACTAACAACATCATCACCCTCACTAACAACATCATCAGCCCCCTTTAATATCAACATAAAAAAAAAAGAACCACATCAGAAAAAAAAAATGCACAACTATATGAACCCCAATTAAACACCATATCAGAAAAAACTGACAACATGATCAGCCCTCACTGACAACATGATCAGCCCCCACTAACAACATGATCAGCCCCCTTTGACAACATGATCAGCCCCCACTAACAACATGATCAGCCCCCACTAACAACATGATCAGCCCCTTTTAACATCATCAGCCCCCATTAACAACATGATCAGGCCCCACTAACAACATCATCAGCACCCACTAACAACATGATCAGCCCCCACTAACAACGTCATCACCCCTTTAATATCAACATCGGAAAAAAGAACCATATCGAAAAATGCGAACCATATCAACCCCAACTATATCGAAACAAATGTCAACAACGTCGGCCCCACCGACAACATCATCGCCCTCACTAACAACATGATCACCCCCACCGACAACATCATCGACCCTCACCGACAACATGATCGGTCCCACTGACAACATCATCAGCCCTCACTGACAACATGATCAGTCCCCACTGACAACATAATCAGCCTCACTGACAACATCATCAGCCCTCACTAACAACATGATCAGCAACCATTAACAACAACATCAGCCCCCATTAACAACCATATCAACCCTTTAACAACGAAATCATAGACCCTTAACATATATTTGTCAACATCATTTACAGTTGTCTTACAATATGAAAATGTGTACATAAATGATACTTGGATACAATTTTGACAACAATATCCAACATTCATTTACAACACCAAATGCATGTACAAATTCATAATAACAAAATCACACACCATCTCCAAAAACAATATGGGTGTGGATTTCTCTGTAAAGACATATACATCAAAAGAGTGTTAACAATATCCATCCTCTTGCTCAGTGGCATCCCACATTTGCAACCACGAAACGACATGAACACCACATGAGTCCCTGAAAACAAGAAATTTATAGAGGTGTTAATGACTGATTCATTTAACATGGACATTATCAATTGTAGAGCAAAAGAGGCATTTTTCTTGCAGGCCAAGGGAATATGGGAAAAATCGGTTGAAGCAATTATTTGGCTCACCTCAAAATTCATGGGCATCTTCCTCTTTTCCATGTCCAAGACGGCTACCAATCTTGTGTATTTTAGATAATATCCCAATGGGGAAAGTGGATTAGTCCCTTCTTTGGCCTTCTGAATTAAGTATTCAAATTCACAGATAAAACACCATCCCTTCTTCTGACCTAAGGCAAACATTGTAAAAATAAATAAATTAAAACTCAAAATAAATGTTCTAGTTAAGTTGCAAGAAGTCAAGAAAGGGGAACTTGCATTGTTTGGAATGTAGGCCATGAAAGAAATAGGAAGTTAATGGCCGAGTATACGCCAGGCACTAGAGTACAGCATTAGCATAACAGCTGCAGAACTCATATTATCAAGAAAGAAATATTTTTAGGGAAAAATATCAATATGCAACCGACACCGTTGTCTCCCCTTTTAACCTCATAAAAACACAATATAGATGCCAACACTAAATACCAAAGAAGAGACCACTGGATTCTCTTTTACAACAATCGAAGCAATTTGCCACAGCAAATACCACATTTCAAAAATGTGTTCCCACAAATTTCCTCAAGGCATACTTGCACAAATTCTTCCACCCAAGTATCACACTCATCATACCTTATATTTCAAGGACTATATTTTGCAAGAGGGCATTCAGAAAACATAAAAACATGACACCTTTAAAATAGGGTAGAATCGGACTCTATCGATCTCCTTTCCTCCTTCCTCTCACTCTCTTTCTAAACATGAAAGTAACATCACAATGTACCAAAAATGGAAAAGCGAAGAACTCTCCAACACTGTTCCGCAGTTTGTAAGGCCAAACGGGTATAGCTCCACTTTGTCATAGCAGTAGAGTTTTGTAAAGAATTCATAAGGAAAGCCCATCTCGCCAAGACAGAATAGAAGTTAGAACTAGTAAAATTGACAGATACAAAGCGTCGATGTAAATGCTACGTATCGGATATCTCTTATAAAAAAAAACCCAATTAAGAAAAGGAGGAAAGGTTCATGAGTAAAGTAATTACCATTGAAGCATTTTCTCTAAGGTGATGGCTTGCCCAAGTTGAGAAAATATCAAGCAAGGTAACAAAAGTGAAAAAATCAACTGTATGAGACGGTCCAAGAAACGGTCAAGAACCAAAGAAAGAAAAGTGAAGGAATTAAAATTTACCAAAAGATGGAGAAAAAAGAAGTGCATACTCCATTCAAAAGCTTTCTTCCGTTAGCTGGCAAAATGTTAACAAACTTGGAAGCCATGAGGAAACCCAGAAAACACATAGTAAATACTTTAGCTATAGGCAACACCGCGATTTTGATAGAGCCCAGAAGGGACTCTCCTCCTCCCCCAGTATCGACGGCGGCGGAGAAAAGGCTTCGCATCGTATCCATGTCGGTTGGCAAAGAGTGGAAAAGCTAAGTCACGGCGATTCTAAGAAGAGCCTGATGAAGAACACCGATGAAGTGTGGAGAGAGGAAAGAAGAAAGAGGAAAGTGAAACCAAACTGAGGGTATTTTTGTCTTTTCATTTAACATTCAAATGTCAAAAAGGGCCCTGGGGCCTCTTCTGGAAATGTCAGAGTCTTGGGGCCTTAACTGGGATTTTTTGGATTAAAAGGGCCCTGGTACGGATTTTCCCTAAAAATTATTTAGGAACAACAAAAGACACTCCACAACCGTTTTCCTTTCCAATAGGACAGTGGAGATCACGGACCACTATTAAATCAAGCTTGATATTATTGAGACAAATTTAAAAAGGATCTTATTTAAGGATAAGCTCATTCAATAAAAATGCTCTTATATAGGGGCCGAGGGAGTTCTGCAGAACTTGTTTCTGTACTGTGTCTCAAATATAGAATATGATCCTCTAATATTTCATATTTGCGCTCTTGCTTTCCCATTAACTAACAGGGAAGAATAATCATAATGCAGTATAAACTTTATTACATTTTTCAGCTCCATGACTTAAGGTTGAACATCATTCATTTGGACATGCAGGGAGGCATATTATTGGTGTGTGATAAATTAAAATATTTACACAATCACATCACAGAGAAAAAAAAAAAAATCAGCTATCTTGCAGACCAAGGAAAAAAAATTCTATCCTTCCAGGAAGGACTTCAGATTCTGAAGTCCCTCAGCAGATATGCTTCTTCTGAATCTTGGCCTTTCCACCACCACAGGTGGTGGTGGTTCTGAGTGGAAACAAACCATCACAACAGTTAAGTTATCGGTCGAATCCCTCTTTAAGGCTTCCTCCACCATCTCTTTACAGCATAGTTTCACATCATTATGTTCCTGAAGCCGCCTCCTTGCGAAATCCACGGCATTTTGGCTGCTGAAAACATCCCAGATCCCATCACTTGCAATTATCAGAAACTCATCCTCTTTGGTCAGTGTGGTAAGTTTGAGTTCTGGCTCAGCACTCAAGGGCCCTCCTCTTTCGCTCATTTTCTTCAAGCCCTCGAGATGCCAGTCGCCTAGCGCCCGTGTCACGCCTAACTGGCCATTCAGATAACCATCATCGATGTATCCATCTAGAGATTCAATTCGCTTCCTCTCTTTCATGCACGAGGGCCTATGATCTTTGGACATCTCTATCGCCCTTCCACGTCTGGACAAAACAGCCCTGCAATCTCCAGCATTGGCCACTAGCAAAGACCTGTACATTGTACAAAACAATGATCAATGTATATAAAACACAGATCACACTGAGTCTGGCACTTCAAACATCTAGTTACAACAGTTAGACAATACACAAAAGGTGTATGATAGTATGTCATTTGACATTAGTCATTTGGTTTTTTCTGTATCATGTGAAAATGTCGGTCCACAAACATGGAATGGAAATTTACGCCGAGTTTGGAAAGGGCAAGAAGAAAGGAGACAGATTCTTACCTCCCAAAAATGATTGTAGTTAATGCAGTTGTACCAGAAGACAATGAAGACTCAAGGGAACATGTCTCTGCAAATGCAGCATCTGTCTGTAAAAATGACCTTGTGACTACCTTCTCCAGCTCCACAGGAAAATCAGCATCCTCAATAACAACTCTTGGAAGATGATCACGGACAAATACTGCGGCGCTCTTCCCTCCGTGTCCATCAAATACCTGTGCATCAAAACCATTTTCAGTTTACATGTTGAAATCTCAATAAAGGAACGCATATCCTCCTTCATCCAAGATGAAAATGTTTTGTTTTACACCATTCCTTCACCTTTCGCTTCTTAATTTGGTTCTATCCCTAAAAGATGGACGAACTTCTTGATTTGGTTCTCTAAAGTTTAACCCTCTCAATTTAATCCCCCAATAATATTTTTCTCAACATTTTCATCCCTCTATCTTTTAAAGGCATAGGTTGAACTTATCAATTTTTTCCTGTAAATGGAGGAAAATGGTTGGAAGATTAATCATCAAGGGACCATATTGAGAGAGGAACACTTTGGAGAACCATATTGACAAGTTAATAAACTTTCAGGGACAAAAATAGTAATTTACTTTATAAACGTTCCTCACATATATTGATAATGAAACAAGTATAAATCCAGCTGATTTTTCCAAAATGATGTCACTCTATACATACGAATGGCTGTGCAACTACGACTCCAGAGGTTATAAACTTCTATTAGTGTTAGGATGAGAAGTAAAGAACACTCGGTAGTTTTTCAACTTAACATTAAATTAAAATACAGCAAAGAATCTAGGTTATTATCAAGAAGAAGGGATATAATTATCGATATATTCCATTTCAAAAGCTTTGGTATCTCATTCTTAATCAAGAAGAGCTTTAGATTTTCCATATTAATTACTAAGCACACAAGATAAGCCACAAACAATGACAATATAAGGTTTTACATTTCTTCTCAATTAAAATTTAACATGCAGATATGGTTTTACAACTCCATATACTCCATTATTGATTACTTAAAAAAGTCCTTCACATGTCATAATTGAAGCAAGACCCGATTTTGCTTGACAGTCCCATATCTAGTGATAGAATCAAGGATTGTTGAAACTTTTTCATACAGGACCACAAAATCAGGAACATTAACAGAAGAATTAAAATTGAAGATCATGACCATAACAGCAAATGGGCCTAGTGGGTTAGATCAGATGGCTTACCCCATAAAAGGAAATAACTTCCTCACTGAGTACATCATAACCAAACTTTTTTCCTAAGTCTCCAATACAGATGTGAGTATCTTCCATATAGGGGCGACCTCCAATATCGGACCACTCTCCAGATCGCAGAGTAGGGGCAAAGTTCATCTGGTTTTGTTTTTTGTCTGCAATCACTGTGTCCTCATTTATGCTTTCCAGCTGAAAAAAGCAATTTGTATCAATAAGCTCCGGAAAAGTATATATACAAAGAACACCAACAAATTGTGCTAAAATTTAAGAATTAATACCACACTCAACAACCAATGTTTGTCCCAAAGTTGTTAGCTTTAATCAGTAGCAATCAATAGCATCAGCTAGTCTTTGACAATCAAATCTAAGTTTTGTGATCCCTATAAGCCTTAGATCAAACCTTTATTACATGACTCTATCACGAAAATAGGAGACTGCCAAAGTTCTGTGACGTTTGAACAAAAAGTAGAAGATAGAAATCATGCATCTCCTTCATATTTCATTTTCATAGAAAAATTTTCTAAGAGACATAAGAAGCATAAACCCAAAGGAAGAATAGTCTATAATTTGACCCATAAAATCAGAGGAGGAAAAAAACTAATTAAGTGAATGAAAAGGATATTGTTGATGGCGAGGAAAAACACTTTTCACATTGTCCAAGTCAAACTAACAGTAAAGTATCAAAAGCTGGACAATTCATAATCAAAGATGTAGAAGCAGTAGCATCAGATGATTTCGAGAACAAGTCGAAAGATTACAGGTAATAAACTCGAGTCCACAACAATTCCGAATTTCAGAGTCGACACAAAAGCTCGTCTAACAATACAGGAAGAAACACAAACAGTGAAGAGAGAAAATATCCCACAGAATAGAAGGCTCAGGGCAAAGAAGACACCAGTAAAAGGCAGACGACAGAAAATAACAGAAGAAAACCCAACATGACTTACCGGAAATGAATTCCCAAAACAGAAACTCCGATCATCGGAAGTTCTAAAAGGAGGTTCCTTTTCCATGTGGGTATTCAAGAGGTCGCAATGCAAAGGCCAAGACATTCTTATATCATCTGGGTTCTCCATATCGGCGCCAACTTGCTCGGCGTCCTGTAAACACATGCTGACACAACAAGCAGAGTCGGTGATGAAGGTGGTAGTGGCTCGGCTCACCAGCAACTTGTAGGCACAAAAAAGCAATAAACTTTAATGGAATTTTGTGGCTTACGGAGAGAGAGAGAAGATTCTGAAATTTTGTCGATGAGAAAGATATGAAACGCTGAGTATAAATAGGTATATAGTATTATTTGTCAGTGTAGAGAGTGAAAGGAGAACGGGAGCCGTTAAGTTCCAGATTTTTCAATGGAAGCGTGGCAAAAAATTAGTTAGTTATTATTAGGAGACAAAATACTCTTATTTGATACACGTCGTCTACTTTTCATTCTTTCATTTCAGGGTCTGCTTTCCAAAAATTGTATTTTTTCTTTTGTACACTAATTTATTTATGAATAATAAAATCGTTGTGAATAACAGCTTTATCCCAATCTGAGATTCCATGAACTTTTAAATTCATGATATAAGGGCATAAAAATCTTACATAGAAAGTTCCCAGCAAGATTTGATCTTGCAAATAGATTTGGTAAAATTGGTTGGATCGGGGCTCAACCTACTAATCTGTCATAAGACGATTAGTAAAGTTGTCAAACTCGTGAATTTAAATAAACTCGTGACAATGACATAAAAACTCGTATTATGAACTCGAATCGTAAATTCATAAGAGGTATTACTAGTGTATAATTAAATAATTAAAATATAAAAATAACAACAATTTAATTTAAATATATTTTAAATTCAAAATAATTGAAATTAAATCCATCAATATTTATCATTTATCATATTTAACAAATAAATTTTCATAAAATTTATATATAAAGCTGCTGAGCATGATCAAATCAAAAAAGTTAATATAAGTTTAAGAGTAAGTTAACACGGTTTTGTCAGTTAGAAACGTAAAAACGGTAAACTCGTTATATAAACTTATGAATTTAACCAAATTTACAACTAGCACGAGTTTACCACGGACTCGACTCGTTTTTGTAAGTTAGGAATGTAAAAACGGTAAACTTAAAGAGTTAACTCGTGAATTTGACAACAATATTAATAAATGTTTGACTTGGCATTATGCCAGCTTACACCGTATAACCTATGGGTTGGGGCAATGCTAGTCCACAACACAACTCATGGGCTGACCTCATTTTACCGACTCTGCTTTCTGGGTGCATAAGTATGTATGATAGTTTTATCTGAAAAAATAGACTTAAGATATTTTATGGTTTTTAGGGGGAATAATGTGTGGGAGGCTAAATTCTTATGGGATTTTTTTCTTTCTCATAACATACCTTTACACTTTATTGTGAAAAATCTTAGGAGAGATATTTTTATACTAAAATACATTGTCTTTTTCTTCCTTCTTGTTGACTCATCTTTGTCATAGAATGGAGAAATTTCAAGAAGGATGGGGAAGTTGTGAACTTGATTTTGACTAATTTTAAAATATGATCATAATCCACACAAAGAAAAAGGTTAAAAAAAGAGTAAATACCATTTTTGGTCCTTGACAAAAAACTCGATCCCCATTTTGGTCCCTTACAAAAAAAACCGACTATTATTCGTCCTTTTTTATGGACTAAAAATGGCCTTTCGGGAATTTGTGAGGATCAAAATGTCAACCAATTGAGTGTATTTTGAATTTGTGAGGGACTACGAGACTATTTTTTTTTTGTCAGGAACCAAAATGGGGATCACGTTTTTTGTCAAGGACCAAAAAGGATATTTACTCTTTAAAAAAAAAAACAATTTTGCTTCTTTGTCATTTCCAAGTTTTAGACATATGATCTTTCATCATACTATTTATATATATTGTTGTTTTCTACTACCTCCGGTCCTAATTATAAGACTTAGTTGACTTTTTTTTGGAGAGATTAAGGAAACTAAATAAGTTACTTAATCATTTCATATGTATTTTTTTAGATTATATATTAGTTTATTAGTTAAACTATTTAGTTTGAAGACAAAAATAAAAATAAAAATACACTAAGCTAATTTAATTAGCTTTTTTAATCTCTTTAAAAAAGTCAACTAGATCTTATAATTAAGACCGGAGGAAATATCATTTTGTTTCCTTCTATCTTCTTTGTTTGGTTTCATTGGAGTCTTTTTGATTTATGATTGAAAGTGGGGAAAGGCGAATCTTAGCATATTCCCTTATCAAAATTCAGATTCTTCGTCAGCATTACACAACATGGATGAGATATGAGATATAGATAGATACATAGATATACGCTTACGTTGTGATCATCCTCCTAAATTAAAGGATATAATCATTAATTTACATTAATGTCCTCAATGAAATTGGCTTATTTGCCTAGTTAATTCTCAAAATCTATCCAGCTGTAAAACATTTCTTTTAGCATCTAAAAAAATAACAGGATTTTTTTAAATGCTGCTATCTATTATAAGAGCAACAATATATATCTATGAACTTTTCTATTTAGTCTATTGTCAAACTCACGAGTTTAAGTAAACTCGTGACAATAATGTAAATCCGTATTGTGAACTAAAACAATAAACTTGTAAAAGTTTACTTTTATTAATAAATAAATATTAATAGTGTATAATTATATAATTAAAACATAAAAATAACAACAATGTGATTTAAATATATTTTAAATCCAAATAATTGAAATTAAATCCACCAGCATTCATAATTTCTCATACTCGACAAATAAAGTTCTTTAAAATATATATATAAAGCCAATGAGTATAGTCAAATCATAAAAGTTAGTACGATTTTTTGATAGTGAATTAACACATTTTTGTACGCTAAAAAATATAAAAACAGTAAACTGAGTATGTGAACTTGTGAATTTGATCGAGTTTACAACTAGCACGTGTTTAAGAGTGATTTGGAATGATTTCGTAAGCTAGAAATGTAAAAATAATAAATTGAGAGAGTCAACCCATAAATTTGACAACAATTAATGATTTCTCAATCTCTATTTGTATTTATAAATCTCACAATATTCATATTGTATCTAAATATAGATCTTAAAAGTTTAGTGTCTTTGATGAATGTCGTTTGATTTATAAATTATATTACGCCTTCATTAATTGGAACCTTTTTAAGTACATGCATGAGTGTAAAGTTATTTTAACATGTTTTTTTTAAGGGTTAAACCTACTCCACATCGCTATATTTTTAACAAATTTTAGTTTTAATGTCTACATCTACTTTTTGTTTTTTTTTTCATATACTTTATCATATTTATAACATTAGTCTCTATAATTTCATAGTGATTTGGATATGAATTTAACTATATTAACTTTGCAAAATATGAATTTGAGTACTACTTGTTAGGGGTGGAAATATATCAGATCCCTATCAGGTGGCCTACAGCCTGGCCTGTTTAGGGCCTGATCAGGCATGACCTGTTTATTAAAAAGGCCAAACTAAGGCCTATTTAAAGGCCTAAATGTGTAAATAGGTCAGACCTATTTTATTAAGCCCTGGCATGTAAGCCTTCAGGTCTGGTTTGTTTACCCATTAAATAAATATAATTATATTTATATCATATAAATAATATAATATTTATTATTTTTCATTTTTATATTCTACTAAAAACTTATATTTATATAGTTTTGATAGATTCAAAATGTACAAAAGCCTATTTATGGCCTCCAAGGCCTACAATATGAGGCCTTTTTAAAGGCCTACATTGTAAGTAGGCATTTAATTAAAAATACTTCAGGCTCAACCAGACCTTATGAAGGCTCAGGCCTGAGCCTAAAAAAAGTCTACATTCAGGCTTAGGCCTTCTACCTCCATTACAGGCTCAGGCCTATTCAGCCAAAATCTGGCCTAACCTGACCTATTTTCATCCCTACTACTTGTTCCAACTATCATCCATAGCAAAAAGAAAAACTAACAAACATTGATCCTAATAGAAATGATTTTGACGAAGTATTTAAATATAAGGTCTCTAGTTGAAATCCGTGTGAACGTAGAAAATACCTTTAGAAGATTTATCTACAATTGGACTCACTAGACAATGTTTAAATTTAATTCAATATTAATGATAGGGCATGAGATTCACACAGCCAGCATGTATTCTTAATATATTTGTGTACACACACATAAATATAATATTGAATATTATATAGATATGTGGAATTCAGAGGTTGATATTGTTGTTATTATAGAAAACAAAAAGGAGGATTCATTCACCTTTTTTTGCGTCTCTCAATTATTATTATTATATGATATCATGTTACATCACGCATTTCAAATCCAAGTTGCTTCAAATGTATAGTTGTTTGGATTGTGACCATTAATGCACACAAGTGGAAGGGTTCAAAATTATTAAAATAATATTTGGGATTGAAAGATGATGTAATTAGTTTAAAGGGCAAGTTGATTATGAGGCATTTTGTTTCTTATTTTATATATTGACAAGAGATTTGAATGAATTTGATTCATTTGGCCAAAAAGAAGCACCTTTTCATTGGACAAGGACCTTAGATTTCTATCTCCTTTATGCTTCCTTCAAAAGCCAATCCTTAATTAATACTACCTCCGGTCCTAATTACAAGAGCTAGTTGATTTTCTTTGGAGAAATTAAGGAAGCTACATAAGTTATTTGATAATTTCATATGTTGTGTATCCTTATATTATATATTAGTTTATTAGTTAAACTAATTAGTTTGAAGAAAAAAATAAAAAATAATCTAAGCTAATTTAATTAGCTTCATTAATCTCTCCAAAAAAGTCAACTAGCTCTTATAATTAGGACCGGATGGAGTATCTCTCAATGTATCTCATTATTCACCCAACACAAAACCCTAAATTTTATTTTATTACATGATAATTCGATATCTTTTGTTAGATTCAAATATTACTCTTTTATTTCTTACCACTTTTTCATTTTCTATTTTGATGTATTTTGTTTGCAGATGCCCTTCCTTCCCTCAATCAATCTTCACTCATTAAGGACCTAATTAATAGATAAGTTCAATTCTATATCTCATGTTATATTTTTCTCTAGTTAGTTAACTTAATTTATTTCGAGTTTGAAGTAAAAATTTTGAAAAAAAAAAAATCAATTTTGGGTTAAAGCTAACTTGAGTTTGAGTTGTCTAAAATTTGATATAATTAGTGATTGCTTATATTTGTTTATTATCTTCCGAGACTCAAACTTTAGACCTAAAAGATTCTAGTGGCGCCTGATACCGTAAAACCAACTCTGTGTTAGTTTGTTTATTCTTTTGTTAATAATGCATGTCAAATTCAAACACGTGACATGTGAAAGGGATTTTCAGCCTCAACACCATAATAACACTCGAATATTGACTTGATAGGTTTATTTATTCTTGAATTTTATGCAATTTTTATTTTTATTTTTTTAATTTTTATAAAGTATCTTTTTAGTCTTTAAACATTAACATTGTTAACAAAAAATACTAATATTAAAATTTTAAATGTTGACAAAAACATTCTCAACCATTGACCTATTAAGTTTACTTTTCAAAATAACAATAATTAATAAAAAAATAATAATCATTTGAAACTATTGGGATTTGGGTTAGAGAATTGAAAAAGATACTTTTTAAAATTAAAGGATGAAATTGAAACCTTGTGATTCTCTGTAAAAATAATTTGCATATTAAGATTCCAGCAAGGACGATCATTTATTTAAGGGAGAATCCTTGCCAAGGTCCAATTAAGGTTTAAAATTGTAAAAAGGGCCCCAACAACTTTCACATACCAAAAAAGGCCCTAGGACCTTTTCTAAGATTTTTCATTAAAATTTAGTTGTTAATTTGACTGATTTAGTTGTTAACCGGAGCTGATATTGTTGTTAAAGTGACTAATTTAGTTGTTAAAATATTGTTGTTAATACGACTGATTTAGTTATTAATGGGTATTTATTTTGTTGTCAATTTGGCTGTTTTAGTTGTTAACGTTTATATCAGAAAAGGTCCTAGGGCCCTTTTTGATATGTGAAAGTTGTTGGGGCCCTTTTTACAATTTTAGATCTTAATTGGGCCTTGGCAAGGATTCTCCCTTTATTTAATTGAAGTGGACATGGCTATTTATGGTCAATCCACCAACGAGAATGGCCGAACATGCTGGAATCTTGTCGATGCCTTATTGGATGATTATTAACGTTTTCACACTCAACTTTCTTGACACGACCACTGAATCTCTCAATAAAGTGCAAGCGTGTGTTATTTGAATTAAAGCCACTCTTTCTCTTTTTTTTTTTAATATAAAGTCCAGTTGATTTTCTAGATAAGTTAAAAAAACTAAATAAATTATTTAATTATACTATATATTGTATATCATTAAATTATGAGTAAATACTCTTTCTGGTCCCTGACAAAAAACACGAACCTCATTTTGGTCCCTGACAAAAAAATCGACCCTTATTCGTCATTTTTATGGGACTAAAAATGACATTTTGGAAATTTGTGAAGGATCAAAATGTCCACCAATCGATCATTATTCGTCCTTTTTATGGACTAAAAGGACCTTTTTTTTGTCAGGGACCAAAATGGGGTCCGTGTTTTTTGTCAGGGACCAGAAAAGATATTTACTCTTAAATTATATATCAGTTTATAAGTCAGACAAATTAGTTTAGACAAAAACGATAAATATAAACACTTTAAAGTTATTTGTTTAGCTTTCTTAATTTCTCCAAAAAAGAAAAATGAGTCTTATATTAAAGACTAATGATAGTATTATTTCACGGATACTATAAGCAAAATGTAGATAACAAACCACACTATTTAGTATTTACAATTCCTCAACAGGTTGGATGAACTGCATTGCTGATATTGACCCCAAAAAAGAAACGGTGGGTACTGCTAGTCCGTAAACAGCCAACCATCACTTACTATAATTCATAACCTAAACAGATCATAACATGGGTTTGAGTCATTTCCAGATTTGGCCTTCATTATGAGTAACTATGCATGCTTATGATTTGCTTATATATAATAAAAATGGAGGGAGAAAATATATAATTAAATATATTTGACTTACAATGATTTTTTATTAAATGTCCCACCCCCAAAAAAAATCCAATTAGAAAACCTCCTTCATGATAATGTTATCTAGACACACAACATCGGCATTTAAAAGAAGGAAGAATGATGATGACACAAAGACACAACATGTTGGGGTGATTGTTCAGTCTGAGGTGGATCCACCTATACTCCTCCATTTCCAACCTTTACACCCATTAACTGACGATATTCTTGAGAACTCACTGACGATATATAAATCTGAGTCTCATTGCTTAAAAAAATGTTTACAAACATATTTACAGATTGTTCAGAGTCCTTGTGTCATTGCCAACTTAGAGGTTATGTTTGAATGGAGGGGAAAGTAAAAGGAAGGTGAGAGGTGTAAATACTAGGGAAAAAAATATTCAAAGAAGGGTATAAATTATTATTTTTTTGGGAATTTTTACTCGTAGTATTTTTTTCTCCCCCAATTCAAACATAGAATAATTTAGATCAGGAAGATAAAGAAAAACTTTTACCCTATTTGGATGGAGAGAAAATTGAGAGAGAAACTCCAAAAATATTAAATTTTCTTACAATATATGGAAGTTTAACTTTCAAGTGTTCCCCTCTCCTCTATTTCCCCCCACTTTTCTTTCTATCCAAATATAGCTTTTAAGGTTAGAATTTTTGTAAATTGATTATTATCAGAATTTAGATAGATTTCACAACTCTACATAGTCTGTATCCCTACCCAGCGAATCTACTAAGTCTGTAAGCTATGAAGTTGACGAAGAAAGGAGATAGAGTCAGCGGAAAAAGGGCATATGGACTGGAGGAAATAAAGAAATGAATGGCTTAAAAACGAAGTATAGTAGAGAATGAAAGAGAACCACGTAAGCAAGAAAAAATATCTCATAAACCATAATTGTACCAACAAAAAAAGTGAGGCTGGGAAGGACCTTTCTACACTAATCAATCACATGGCAACACATTCACAAAAGAAAGGATCTTTCATGGTCCGACAAGGACATGTGCTCAGAGACTTTGATGCTCCGTCGTCCACTTCTCCATTCCTATTGGCTACAGCCATCCAACAATAACAGCTTCCATGGTCGAATCATAAATGCACTCAAAAAGAAAAAGATTTTCTTTTTTTACCCCACATTGACGTTTGCCAGAATTTGTGGGATCACAACAACGTTATGGTGCTATAAAGCAACCCCCATTTATGTCTGGCTTTTAATGTGTGCAACTGCGTATTGACACCGAGCCGAGCATTATGTGTAATGTGCAAATTCGATTCCTTAGAACAATGATGGAACACCTGGCTATAGCTTTTCAAGAGGGTCTGGAAGATGGGGTTGTCCTCTGGATTCAGATTCTAACTATATTTATATATGTGTGTGAGCGATCAAAAGATACTTTATATATTAGATGAAGTATTATTATACATCCGATCTAACCAATTTCAAATGGTACATGCTTATAAAGATCCAGATTCCAAACAAGAATAGACACCTGACAATCACAATCTGTAAGGAAAACCATCAGAATCAAGCTCGGGGAGCTAAGGGTGGGGATGATGGGCTTTTCAAAATTCCGATTCGATATAAAGTTTGAATCTTTGAAGTTGGAGATATTATGTGGAAATTAGTGACGCACCATCCAATCTCACTTGCAACCCCATGTTCATGTTAGTATTTACCCTTCTTTTAGTATAAAAGGAAACCACAGCACTTGGCATCAAGCACTTTTTCTATACCTTTGACTTCTCAATTGGCAAAGTATTCAAACAACCGACTAGTTTAGACTCGAGGAGAAAAATTGCGTCGTTGAACGAATTAGCTCCTACGGACAACTGCACTCTTCAAGATTCAAACTTACGTTACTATCCTTTAAGGGCAACACCACTTGCCATATGAACCAATCACATGTTTGTCAGTGTTTGCCTTTTAATACCCCCAAAAAAAGTGATACTTCGTTTCTTCTTTTAAGATTTTCTACGTATACTAGACAATATATACATAAAGCAAAATATTAGAACTCTGCATTCAGCTTCAATTTAAATTGATCTGCTCGCTGCCTTCATTTTTTCCCTCTGAACCCGTTACCTGCTACTGTTTCTCTTTTCCTAGAATTTACAGTATCAGCATGTGAAAGTTAAAGCATATTTGCTCTTCATGTTGCTGGTGGCATCCTTTTTATCGTAATACATCACAATGATGTGTCAACAACATAAAAGCTACCACTTGCAAACAAATCTAGTAGCTCACAGTTTCATAATTGAACCAATCTAGACCTAAGGCCTATCAATGACCAAGGTAGTTCATAAGAAAAAATCTAGGCAATATAAAAAAAACAGTGGGTAGCATCAATAAGCAAGGCTGTTCTACCTAGAGCCTATATATTATGCCTATGGCTCAGACCAACTGCATACCTAACCAGACACACAGATTAGCCTTAAGACTCTAAAATCCATGCCAATGATTTCTTTAATTGGCATACAGCAGATATCATGCACTTATTTCACGTGCCTTGTACACACCCAAGTCAAACGTGATGCTGATGAAGCCAAGCCAAAAAGTTGTAAACACACTTCAATTAAAACTGAGCATTAACAGAATGCCAAAATATACAACGTTGAATCACTAGAACACACATTTAATTGGTAAATTCTAACCTCACCGAAAAAAAAGTGAATACAAACGATCAAAACTTTAGTCACATTATCCAGGGGGAAAAATCTTACACGAAGGCTAGTATAATCTATTAATGAAATAACCAACATTGAAAACTGACAATCAACTTTCAAGCTCCAGTGAATGCCTTCTTCACACCACCAGAAGATCCCGCAGGGACAACCTTCAACACATTGAATCTTACTGTCTTTGAGAGTGGCCTATAGAAGAATTAGGATAGAAAGGACAGTCAGTGGTAACAGTACAATTATATCAATATTTCATAAAAATGTAAGTAGAATAATCAATTTCACAAAAATGAAAACGAAAACCCGAAAAAACTTGCTCCCTCAACTTCATTAGAAATGGCCCAACAAACCTAAAATTGAAGTTTAGCAACTAATAATCTTTATTTTTCATTTGCTATTAAACCAAATCTCCCCATTAAAAAAATTTACAGCTTGTGCCCTTAACTTCTCAGCAACTCAAATGTTTTTTTCCCCAAATCCTGGTAACAATTTACTAACAAATTGTTCTTCCCAACAAAGAAGCACCTAGTCCAATCTCCATACCCAAAAGCAGCTGATAGTGTTATTAAGTCAATGATAAAGAAAAGCTCATATGATAAGCTTCAGACTAAGCGGAACAACCAGTTTAGCCTCGCCCTGAGTCCAGGAACCTGTCCTCTAGGCTTATCAAAATGAGGCTCAACAGACCTCTGAGTTGCTTTCAGTGCCATGTTGATATGAAGTTCCTTTATCAATCTGAGGTCTAAAGCCACAGCATCAGGTTCTCGAAAGCAACTTGCAAAACAGTGAAACAAATTCTTCTATGCAAGATCCCTTAGAGATGGAGATGGGGCAACAGATGGGCTCATGGGAGGATAGGGTGCAGCACAGCAAAGCCGCACTGTCATATGAAGATTCGAGAGGGCTTTTTTCTTCATTTCAGCTATTGTGAAGAAAGGTTGTTACGTCAGATTGGGACTAGTGCTGTCGAAAAGAACAATTTTGGACTATGATTTGGGAAGGGATTGTGGGTTACAGAAAGACAAATAAGGGAGAGAGTTGAATATTGTACAAAATAAAGGGTTAGCATTCATAAACAAAACGATAGAGGCTAAAAATATAAGTTTTATTTTTACTACTATGTTGGCCAACTTCCAATCTTGATTTGTTATCTAATCAACATTTCATGCAGCTCTTAATTGGTTCACATTAGTTCTGATGTTTAACCCATTTTAAGGGTTGCACAAAAGAATTCACAGAACACATATGGCGTCTATAAAACCTCACCTGCATTGGCCAATAATAACATGATCCCCTTCCTTCACACGAAAGCAGGGGGATATATGAGCAGGAATATTTGAATGCCTCTTCTCATATCTACATTTGAAAGGGGAAAATTTATCAGATGATGCTTATCAGCATGTTTGTCAGCAAACTGCTAAATGAAACAGAAAAAAAAAAAAGAAACTTGGGAACCATAACTATAAAGGAAAAAAGGATACCTCTGATACTTTTTGACAAAATGAAGATAGTTCCGCCTAACAATAATGGTCCTTGTCATCTTAGCACCATGACAAGTGCCAGCTATAATGCGACCTCGGATAGAAACAGTACCAGCAAAGGGGCACTTCTTATCAATATAGGTTCCTGTAGGAAAAATAAAAAGGTTAGGGTACAGAATTAATTTAAGTGATCAAACAGAAATGCAGTGTAAAACAAGAAGAAAATTTCACTAATAAAACACAAAGGAGTATGACATGAGAAATGCCGACATGCAATTTAAATAGCAAAATTATGATAGAAAAAGGGGAAATAAATCAGTTAGCTTGCCCAATCTGATTATAGGGTTTAAGGGTAGAACAATTGGATCCCAGTATAATATTCTGTTTGCTAATTAGATCTACCTTCTCAAAATAATAATTATCAGACTAATAACTGGCACCCATAGACCCCAACAAAACTTAACCACGCTGTTTGTGTCGTAGCTTAAAGGAGGCGAGCAATTTTTAAAACCACCTATTTTCAACTAGCAATGCTCAACCAGAAAATTAAACTATTTCCACAATACTTAAGGTATATAGCCCTCCAACTAGGTTTACTAAGTTCAGCAATTCGCTCTAACAAGAGTATATTGAGGAAAAAAAGACCTAAGTAATTAAGAACCATCATAGCGGTGTTAGATGAATGGTATATTGAGGTAGAATGCAAACTAAATATCGGACCAAGGCACATTTTGATGCGAGCCTGTAACAGACCTGTTCTAAATATAACCAGTCTCATGCATTGTTCTAATATACAAGGACTCCATTGAACCAATATAACTGTAGTTTACAACAGCATAGTAATGCAATAAAAAACAAGCGTAAGTGACAATAACCTGAAAGATAACACTACATATAAATGCAATCAGAAAGAAATCAAAATGAATACCTTCAATGGCCTCCCTGGGGGTCTTGAATCCAAGACCAATGGATTTCCAGAAGCGATTCCCACCTTTACCAGGCCTCTTTCCCTTCCCAGATTTGTTGGAGCTTGAACATCAAATTAACATCAAAATCAGCCACATTTCAGATGACCAAAAAAATACTGATGAGGGGGGGAACTCTTCTAATTGATCCACATACCATAAAAACACTTTGGGTTGCTTCAGAAAAGCCTTCTCAGTCTACAAAATTAAACGAGGAAAAAAGATCAGCAAAAGTTTCAAAGAAAAACCAGCAAACAGTCGCATTAAGAAGTGGAGAAAAGACCAAAGACACGAACTTGTTCAGCCATGGTTGCTGGGGCTCTCTCTGCCGAAGGAAGTGACGGCCGGCCGAGGTTTACAAGAGGAAGACGAGAGAGGGCATGTCCCAGCGAAAACCCTACTTGCTTATATATGTAGACGTACACATGCCCTAATTTTTTTTATAACGTACACATGCACTATTATTATAATTTGTTGCTAATATAGGGTCGGTTGGATGAGTTTTTTTTTATAAAAAAAAAAATTTTAATGTCAAAATAAATAATTTTTAATTAATATTTATGTGTTTAAATGATTTTTTTTTAAAAAAAACAAAAATCACAAAAAAAGCTAAAATGTGCTTCTTCTTTTTTTTTAACTTCAATTTAGAACTTAAAAAAAAAATCACTTTTTTAAAAAACTCATCCAAACGGCCATGAATATGTGAAATTCACCTAGTCTTCACATCTTCAAATGAAATTTGTTAAGAAAATACACTCTTTTATTTTTTTTGATAAAAAAAATACTCTCTTGTATTATTAATTATGAGAATAATGAAAATTGGAATTCTTACTAATTTATTTGGATATTGGACAAGTAAATATTTATGAAAATAAATTAACCGTGGGATAGCCATTATATTACTCAAAAATGAAAAAGTTAAAAACGATAAAAGTCATGTATAAAAGTCACGTGACTAGCTTAATATTCCTATCGATTTCTTACACTAAAAATAAAATCGGATAAGATTTATAACTACCAATGTTACTACTACTTTTTCATCGCTAGATCATAATCTAATCTACTTTTATCATTTTTCTCTCATATTGAGATTCTGATCTAACGGTGAAAAAAGTGGTAGTAACTTGATAGTAACAATATCATATCCTAAATAAAATAATACTACTTTTTATGTGAAAAAAATTCTACTACTATGAGACCGTGTTAAAGCATTTCACAATTTTTTTTTTTCTTTTTCGATGGAATTTCTCAATGTTTTCCTAATGTTTCTTTAGAAGAAACCTAGACACATTTTTAAATCGCATATAATTGGATAATTAAAAGGAAAGATAAGCTCAAAATAGGATTTACATTCCATCAGCTTAAGCTATAAAATATATATTCCGCTTGAATAGTTGTATAAATTTAATATAATAATAGTAATACACTGATCTCTTAATCAACCTAATGGATTAAGCTAAAACCATCTAAATTTTTCCTTATTATCTGAAGGAGATGCTTCAAAGTTCTGACTGAAATCAAATGCAGGGCTCATTATAAGAGGCCAGACCCAGAAAACTCAAGTGAGAATAGAGCATAGAGACACATTCCATTGCTTTCAAATAAAATTATGAGAAGCTCAGATCCAATGCCCAACATTGTACAAGATGGCATCACAATCAAGGAACATAAACTTCCTAAAGATTGCCTACTACATCTGGACAAAGTTATATCATCATTCTTGAGGAAATAAATGGACAAGCTCATAATCTTAATTTGACGGGCTAATATATCATCAGCCATGAATTCTGCTTTGCTTTGATCCAAATCTTCCATAATCAGATTGCACCTCATCTCTTAATCATATGTATCACTCCGTCTGCATCAAGAAGCCACGCCGTCATACAATATAGTCAGTCAGTGGTAAAAACAAAACAAATCCAGTTGATGCCCTTGTTGAAATCATCTCAAGATTGATAATAACTTAATTTTCATCTGCCAGATTCAAATCCCAGAATTTACTGGGTACCCATTACTAAGAACTAGATAACAGTCGCTGCAATTTAACTGGTACCCAGTTGATGCCCTTGTTGAAATCATCACAAGTTGATAACTACTTAATTTTCATCTGCCAGATAAAAATGTTGACATATTATCTACTTCAAAATGAAATCCCAGAATTTAACTGGTACCCAATACTAAGAACTAGATAACAGTCGCTGTAATTTATAATTCAGGCACCAAATTTGGTTAGTAACTTCAACACTAAAGCCGGATGAGAAATTTCTCTTGTAACACTGATAGGCATACCCCACATCTTACTACTTATGCTAGAAATGCAATATAGATATATCTCAAAATCAAAAGCATTGGATCTATTTAATGGTTATCATGGCATGCCACTGCTATCTAACCAAGAGCTGACGAAGCTTCAGCCTTTCCTGGGCTCAATCAAGTCAAAGAATTAAATATAATGAATATCATCTCATAATCAGAAGGAAATTAACCTTTTGGCGTTTAGAATTTGGAGGGCTTGGATCAGAATCACTTGGTCTGCGTGACGTCCCACCCTGCAAAAACATCCACTTGTCAGCCTCTGTCCTTTTGGGATTTTTTATTTTAAAGAAATTCAAGCATCGTAACCATCGTGAGCACCACTTTCTATTCTTTCCCCACCCTGGGGAGAGTTTGAGGTTTGGACAAGCTAAGCATGAATTAGGTTCTAACGATTGAGAAATTCAAACTCAGCGTAGAAGTCCAGAAGCATAAAAGTAAGCCAACTGTATGCGTATTTGACTAATAAAATAAGTAGGGAACCCAATGAAGCATGCTAACCTGGGAGGAAGAATCAGAAGCTGTTTTATTGTCTGAAGCATTTTCACCTTGAGGAGTTCCAGGCGTCCCAGACCCTGCTTGTGAAATGAGGGGCATGACCTCTCGGAGTAAATTAGACAAAAATATTCCTTCCTCACTAGCTCTGGGCTCTGACTCGGGGACACAAGCAGCACCTGTTGATGTTCCAGCATGATCTAAGGTAGGAGCACTAGTCGTTCCCTGTGAACTAGGATCTTCAACATGAATTTCACCACCAGGAAAAAGTGCTCTTATAAATTGAAGTACATTATTGGGTATCTGCCTCTCAGATTCTTGGTTGCTCTGGAGTCCACCAGCTGTCAGAACATTGATGTTCACCCTGCGGGTATTGGATGGCTCTTGTCTTAAGCTAGGAGTTGATGAAGATCCTGCAATATTGTCCATTGAAAAATTACAAAAAAAGGCCATATATCCAGAAGATATCATGACTTGGTCTATATGATGCAGAAACCTATAGAAGTTATTCAAGTAACTTTTTAAAAGGGCAACAGAATGTAGTAACAATCACTACAGCCCCTTTACACAGGGAAAGAAACAATTCTTCTAAAGCATGACCACACTTACCATCTGGAATAAAGTAAATTCACAGACACCACAAAAGGCCTTCTACCTTAGGGAACTAAATGAGCATAATTGATGAATGACTTCTTTGAGTTGTGCACTTGCCATCTAATTGACAATGGACGAGGTAGAACTCTTTGAGAAACCATAATTGATTAATGACTTTAAAAGTATAACAGTGATCGATGCAAATGCATTAACACACACACACACGAGTGGACACAGAAATTCGCACCGAGACAAACCATACAAGATTTAGTATGACTGTATTAAACTAGTACTTAATGAGCATCATATGTGAATATACAATAACAACAAATAGTCCTTTTAGAACACACACTATGCATACAACAGAGAGTAGGAAATTAATGGAAGATCAAATTGAAAACTGCAGATGCAAGAAAAGAATAATTGCTAAAATGTAAGATATACACATTGTTGCGTTACCATTTCTTGCAGGATCATCCATGCTTTGCCCAGTAGATTCAGGTGTTGACTGTTGCGCTGCATGAAAAGCAGATGCATGATGCTGACTAGCAGGCTGAGATCCTGATTCACTATTCCCATGTCCAGAAGGTGCATGCTGAAATCTCCCAATAACAGGATAGTAAAGCCCTATAGAATTAGCAGAAGATTCTGAAGGGTTGCGACCTAAGTGGCTAGGTACTGCCGCAACCATGGTTCTAATTGGCACTATCCGTACTCCTGACTCCCCACCAAAAGATATATCTTCTGGAAGTCTTGAGTTTGTCTGATTAACGGAAATTTCAACAGGATTTCTTTGTACTGAAGCAGATTGTGTATCCCCATGTTCTTCTCTGTTGACATTAGCTGAGGATGTTGATGTACCTAAAAACAAAGGAAAATAAGCAAGCAGATAACATAATGCACAATAAATCGGCCTAGAACAAGGAAATCACCTCGCCGTATCTGAATATCTATACGCCTTGGGTAAAAACTTGAACCAAGTCCACTACCTAAACCAGGTGGGGGCTGCACAGGTCCAAGAGGGGCAGAACCAAAGCCAGCTCCAGGTTGAAAAGGAAGAGGCTGGATACAAATATTTCAATAAACATAAGGATAGTCCACAAAGCAAGCAAATGTATGAAGGAATAGGAAAAGAACAACCTGAACCATAATATGGTTAGGACCAGATGAGGATATAAAAACTGCTGGCCCACCATTAGCTACAGCTTCAGACTGCAAAGAAAGTTAATTAGTGGAACAAACAGACTAATTAACTGAAAAACAAGGATTGGAAACCAAACCTACCGGTGTTTGACCCAAACGCAATGCCATGGTCGTACGACCAAGCTCGAGTAAAAATGCACCAAGATTGTAAAACAGAACTCCAGTCCTCCAAGCCCTGGACTGAGTGTTTGACCGCAACAAGGGATCAGTTACATTTGCTTGATTCTCGAGCTGTGTTGCAAGTTGCTGTAAAATTAAACAATGAAGGTTGATTTTTCTATTATGCACAATACAGCTAAACAACAACTATAGCTCACAAACAGAAACTTGGGAAAGGAAACCATGATACAATCAGAATAGAAGATTTTTGTTTCCCTATTTTTGCATAGTTAAGTGATCAGAGCATCCACAACAAAGGAAAAACATACAGATAAGCACTCGTTAGCCTGTTCAATGAACATCCGTCTGGTAGAATGCAAGACTTCCGCCAAGTATGCAGGTGACAAAAGCCCTTCTGGTGTAGAGCCTGAAGGTGAAGAAGAAATCGATGCTTCATTCCTATGAGCCTCAGCTGCTTGGGTGCTATTTACCCCTTCTCTCACTGCCAATAAAAAGGTGTGCAATTATTCTTAAGGAACTAGCACATAACTGGAACCCAACATGCCCTATAAAATAACATGGCTGACTTACCAATGGCTTCAAATTCATGCCTTAGATGACTCACGTACTGAGACAAAGTTGTCAAAGAATCAGGAATGACCTTCAAAACCAGAAAAATAAATAGTAAAGTAAATGCTTATTTTCTGTTATTCAAACAGAAATGTGCTTTAGAAACATCATCAGAGATTCTAAAACCAAGAGCTTAAGACATACAGGGGGCTGTAATGATCCCAAAGAAGAAGCTGCTGTTGGAAGTCCAAATGCACTGCGTGATCTATCAGATGAATTCCGCAAACCAGCTTGTTCAGGTTGAGGATGAAATGAATCTGATATACCACTAAAACCTGATGTTCTCCCCAGCCCTCGGGAATCATGTCCCTTTGGCCAATTTAGAAACCCAACAAATGTTAGGTAAGTTTTAAATGTTGGAATAGGGCAGAGACATCATGGGACAAGTGTATGCAATGATATAGAAACACTACTATATAGACCTTAGCAAGCATAGAAAACAACATTAACAAGACAAGGTGGAACAAAATGCATCGAAGTGGTAAAATTCTCCAGACATCTACAGAACTGAAGGGAGGATCTCGTACATACTGAATACTTTTCAACCATTATAAAGTTCTTAATCTCCTAGGTTCACATAACTGTTTGAAAATGCAAAATATTCTTCAATCTCTTCTGTCTCTGTCCTTCTTCACCACCCCCCAAAAAAAAAAAAAAAACTCCTCACAGTCTTGTATCGATATCTCTTTTATGATCAGAGACTATGATTCACTGAACATACTCTTTATGCCTCTTACTTTAACCTTGCTAAGTTTGAGAGCCAAGTAAATCAGGTGTATATTCTCCAAATGCCACCACAAGGGGAGAGGGAGTGAGGTTTTACTATTTATCATGTATCGCAAAAGTACATGCCATAGAACAATCATACCAAAAAGTAGACAAGATAAGGTTGTCATTACCCTTACATCAATCCCTTCACTGCCACTGGGAAAATTTGAAATTCCAATAGATCCTAGAATAGCAGAAATAATCTGCGCAGGAATAAAATACAAGATAAGCTATCAATACACAGTAATGAATCAACATTAACAATAACCCCTCCACTCAAATATGCCCCTTGCCTCTTCTGATATAAGCTTACCCTATTAACTTCTGGAGGAACCCCATCTCCCTGAAAAGTTTCAATAAAAACACCAGGAGCTATTTGACTACTGTGACTATTGTTTGTGCTTGAATGTGGGTCAGTTGCTGCAACACAAGATGGTTAGCAGTAAATACCATATCTGGTACAGGCCAAGAGAAAACAGAGAAAGAGAGAGAAAAGAAAGTGTACTTTATTCAACAACTCAGAATGGATGTGCGTGTAGGTTATATACTCTTAGATCATGCATCTCAATTTAACAGCTTAACCAAAATCAGTTGAGTGCAAGTATAACCCAAGCACACTAATCCATGTGGCACTTATAATCCGTTACCAAGTAACAATATCTTTCCTGTATGAAGAGAAAGTTTCTTCTAGGGAACCAAACAGCCACAGAAAAATTGTGACCAACTAAAGAATTTTGACCACAGGAAAAAAAAATACTCTAAATGCATCCATGTGTATCACATGATTTTAAATTAAATGATACCTCTTATTTTAGTAATTAGATCCAGTCAGTCATAAGATATTATTGCCAAAGTAAAATTCTGGCATCAACTATGAAGAATAAAAGTGATTGTCACGTCCAATTCTTGTCACACATGATATATGCTAGTGTGCTACCAACAATGAGTAGTTTGGCTATTAACTAATTCTCTTATTACCAACTTGTCATACAGTTCTGTTAGTGTTGGATGATGTTATTTTGAAAATTTTAGCCAGCAAGCTTCAATACAATCCTATTAAGTAAAAGCTGGTGACATGCTAATTATACCCCAAAAAAAGAGTTAGTATACATTATTAAACCATACCTGATTGATTGGGCAAACTTCCAGGCAGATCAGGTTGCCTCACAACGAGATGCAAGGTATGACCATCTTCAACATCTATACTCATGTTAGGAAAGAAACCAATGTTGAAGGAATAATAACGACATAGTTACAAGGAATAACCATAGTAAGAAGGCTTGTGAATGGCAGCCAAACCAATGTCAGCCATCATAGGTCATGACTTATGAATTCAATTAACATCAAAGTGTTAATAGAAAGATTTTCATTTGCAAAACTTGAGCCATGAGATAGAAAGCTTCATTGTTTGTTCATCAGTTAAATATTGGCTCAATGTTTTCTAGGGATCTGCATCCTGCCAGAAAAGAAAAGCTGGAAGTTTCTCACTGTAGCTGAGGCATAATTGAGAAGTGTTATGCAGGCAATAGGCATGTCCCATGCTCAACAGATCTAAGAGTATTGTCAAAACTATAATGTATTCCAAATTAAAACATTTAGATTGATTATTGAATTCTAGCATAATGATCAGCTGCAAACATTTTGCACAAAACCTTGACCATCTTCCCTCAATACCAGTCATCTAGGCCCAAAGAGTTGGTCTAATCTGCCATTGAATTTCGGTGGCATAACCAACTTTTCCATGCTTCTTATGTTCCAAGACATGAATACAAATAGAGTTGGTCTCTTCATTCTTTAGACTAACATTGATAAAGAACCATAGAGAGGCAGATGAATACAAGACATGAATACAAATAGAGTTGGTCTCTTCATTCTTTAGACTAACATTGATAAAGAACCACAGAGAGGTAGATGAATAAGAATATGAAAATACAGCATATATGAATCTCATATCTACTAAGAAAGAAGCCCTCTGAAAAGTTTTCAATATGCAAATTTTATCAGAAATCCATAAAACTACTGAAGAAAACGCCCTTGAACATGCGAGCATTCAGCACCAGCCACATGAAATAAAGAATATCATCAACTACAGCAGCACAATGTTTTGGCCACTAAATTCCTTCCAAAACCCTTACAACATATGAGAAGCTCCACCAAAGTTGAAGGACAAACCCAGCATTCAGTAAGAATACCAAATAGATTATTGCATGAGAGTACAATCATAAAAATGGTTCAATATACAGGCTACTATCTTTGAAGTAGCCTTATGCATGACATACATACCATGGATATAGCAACATAAGGTCTGAGAAAGTAAAACTCCACATTTTTTAACAAATCTATTGTCAACATGATGCCACACTGTCTTTCCTTTAAAATCCTTTAACACAAAAAAGATAGGAAAACAGAAGGGATACGGTAGGCAGAAAGGAGTTGATCATCCTTTAGAACTTTTCCTCGACAAATTAGGCGCTGCCGCTCTGACAACACTCCAGTTACAGAAGCAATCTGTTCCTTCAAAGCAGGAACTGGCATCTACACAAAAGAGAAGACAGAGGTGAAGGAAAATGGTTAGATATCAACCATATTTTCTTAAAAATTGCAAGATGCAAGCTCAATGATGATAAAGACAATGTATAGGATTGACGGAAGACTTTCATTATCATAAAACAAATTAGCAGAATTAGGGTTTAGCACTTAAAATGAAAAACCATTAAGTTGGAGGAAAATTAACAATATGAAGGGTTGAAGTAAAAACCTTAATTGACTAAATTAAACACTTGAATGGTTAAAGTTTTAGAAAATGAAATTTCTTCACCAAGAGTGCATAAAATTGAATCTCTGAATAAATGCATTTTTCTGACCACTGAAATCATATTTACTTCAACAGAAGGGGAAGCAAAGTGCAAGACTCTACAACAAGCATACTAAAGAAATTCAAAACGGGCAAAGAAGATTTGTAGCCACCTGTTTATCCACTTTGAGAGTATAAATTTGTGAGTCCAAAGTTTTAATCTTTATCTCAATGGCAGCTTCTGAAACTTCAGTACCATTATTGATAGGGATCTTCTCAGTACCATTACTTGCCATCCCTCACTGACCACAATGATACCTGAGAAAGGAGTGGGAAAATATCAGAAACTCGTGGTGGTCCCTTGCTATTACTTTTTCTTCCATTCCACGAAAGAAGGATTTTGAACAAATCATGTTAACCCCATAAAGAAAAAGAAAGAAATCTATGCTCTCATTTGAAAAAGTAAAGACACACAAATCATAATTCAGTATGCTCTGTGGATCCCAACCTTTTAAAAATCTATAAAAAGGTTTAGGATCAAGCAGAAATCCTGGATCATCAACCTCATATACAGCATATGTAAAATAAATGCAATACCAAATGCAGTCTAAGGGCATAATACATACTAAAAATGGATATAACTCCACAGACAAAGAATTATCACCACCCAATATGGTGGTGTATACAATTCCTAAATGAATTACAATATTGTATATTGACAGCATTAAGAAAACCACAGTATGTGTCTTTCCTGCTATTGTAATTAACGGTCAACCAAGCATGCCAGAGTAACAGCCACAAGAAGAGACTACAATTCGACAAAACCTAGTGTTTATTGTTCATTGTGCTCATGTTTCAAGACTAAGGTACAATAATAACGGACTGCAATTAAAAACATGAAGACTTTCAGGCAAGATCAAAGACAACAAATGATTATAATATAAATCAATCAATTTGGTTCCTCCTTACCATTGTAGTGATGACTATTTTAAGCAATGCACGAAAGAATTTTCAGTGTGTACGCTGTATCCATCAGCAAATATTGTTTATTGTTTTTCAATTAAGTTCTGAACATCTTGCAACACTATTTGTAGTACTCCCGTCTTTATGAACATCTATTACAATTGAAGAAGCCAAATTCACGGTGGGGGGGATTGCACGGACTCGCAAATAACAAGTTTTTTAATACAACGAACTTGCAATAATTGAAACATTTGCTTAGCATGCATTGATCTATGCATAAAAAAACAGTTGATAAGAGCACTGATTAACTAATGCCCAACAATCAGAGGTTTACTATTTAGCAAAATAAGAGTGAAGAGAGAAGACTCAATTACAATACCTAAACCCTTAATCGAAAGAAGACAATTCAAACAAACCAAGAACCAACAAAATTCCAGGAGAATGATAGCCCGTATAGGGCATACACGGGATTACAAGCGAAATCAATCGCAAAGCAAGCAATCAAAGACCGAAGTACCGAAAAGAAAGTTAATGGTTACCTCGAAACAAAAGCAAAGATATCCTGAAAAACTCCGTCGGAGAACGAATACAGAGAGTGATCTCGCAGCGAGGTGGAGTGAAAGAGGGCGATTGATTGGGGATTAAAGGGAGGGCAAGAATGGAGCCAAGGTAGAAGCTTTTACCTTGGCGCTTTATTGGAGGGCTCGGGAAGAGAAATTCACCAGAGAGGCCAGAGGAAATGGACGCACCAAGCCCCGCAAAAGCGCAGATGGGTAATATACAACCTTAGAGGACGCTAGATGATATGCCCACTCTCATTTCTCGTTCTACATTTTACTGATGATAACAGTCAAGGCTCAAGAAATCTAATAGGGCGTGTGCCCAAGTCGCCGTCAATTTTTTTTTTATCAATCACGTTTTATGAATTTTCCGGCGAATTCATATTTTAAAGATTTTAAAGTTTATTACCTGGGAATTGTTCCAAATTAAATGGTTGATCATACAATTTAAGATAAATTACAGTATTTATTATTCTCCCGTACATTTTAGTTATCAACAACAACAACAATGAATAGCTTTATTCCACTAGAAATGATTAACTGTGGGTAATTGGGTATGGCATTGCTGTTCTCTTTTATTGATAACTAAAACTTTAAATAAATTGTTAGTTAAAATATTTTGTTTAATGACTACTACATTAAGATCTTCTTTTGGGATATGCATTTATAGCTTTCAAATCCAATCCACCCTTTTTACATATCTAAACCAGTTTTTACAATTTTCTATTCAATAAGCATTATGCTTATTATTCTTTATGTTTTTATATAAATAAATGTATCCTTTTTAATGAAAAAGAAGATGGTCCTATTCGAGGCACCATTAGATATTAAACATATGGCATCTCCCAACAAAGAGTCGAACCTCAGTTTGTTACATTATAGGGGATCAGTTCCTTCCGTTAGACTCAACCCCTACTAGCTTGTTGACAAACATTTATATCTTCCTATTAGAGGTAGATATCCTTTTATTAGAACTAATCATGATTAGGGGTGAGCAAGTAACCCGTAACCCGTCCAACCGCCCGCACCCCGTAAAATTTTTCCCGGATTAAACCCGCCCAGATTGGGCTCGTCACGGGTAACGGGTTGCCCCGTACTCGTTTACATTATACGGGTTGAGGCACGGGTCACCCGTGCCCACTTGCTACCCGTTTATATGTTTATTTTTTTTTCCTGTAGATGTCAGCTCAGAGACAAAGTCACGAGAGGAGTCTACCGAAAATGCAGAGGCAGAGCAGAAGCGTAGAGACTCAGTTTTATTTTTCCCCCCTCAAACTCAAACCCTCGCATGCACGGGAGACAGAGCAAAGGAAGAAATTACCGAATCCATTTCAGGCAACAGATAGGTTGAGCATAAAGAGCTATCTGATTTTCGGATATATAACACTCTTAAAAGTTTTTTGGAGCAATTGTATTTTCCCTCCTTTAAAATGGAGCCTTGCAGGATCTAATTAGATGATTTCTCTATAATTATAGAGGAGTTAGAGTCCTATGTAAGGCTGAAGGAACTCTTGCAAACCCTGTCTGAAATAGTTGAGCTGTTTAAGGTTCTGATTTTCTCGAAGGATGGACCTCAGGAATTGTTTGATGGTGCTACCAAACAAATGGTTCGTAACTCCTATTAGTGCCATTAATATCTGCTCGCTCTCTCTATGCAATGAGGACATGTGAAGCCTTTTTCTTTTTGCAAAAATGTGTTATTACTGATAACTATGTAATTCGGTTTGAAGATAAATACATTGGCATAATTTCACTGGTTCTCCAAAAAGGAAAAAATTATGGAGGTCTGGCAGTTACATTATGTTTGTTAATCATACAGCCTTATTTTTTTATTTTTTTTTTGATACAACATACAGCCTAATTTGAGTATTCTTCTGCATTCTCTTTCTTTGTGGGAGCACTGGTGCCTTTAGTAAACTTCTCTGGCCCAAAAAAAACCTGTTTCAAAAAGAGAAAAAAAAGCCCAAATTCCTTAAATGGGTTCCCCAGACCCGTTTAGTAATACCCGTACCCGTTTTTATATGGGTTAAACGAGTTTGACCACGGGTACAGGCTGCCCCGTACCCGTGTAAAATAAACGGGCGGGTCACAGGTTACCTCCCAGGGTAGCCCCGCCTCCCGTTGCTCACCCCTAATCATAATTATCATTGAGAAATTGTCAAGTACTAAATGTAGGTATCTTTCTCTCGTGGGGATTTGAACAAGATGGGCTAGAAAGAAAAAAAAAATGAGTGTGCCCTTTAAGGATATCCAAGACTAGACAAACATGCCCAGACACTACTAGGAGTGCTTTTTTCTTTTTAGAGAAGATTGCACCTCACCTAAGATCTGACCTTTATAAATAGGTCTGGAATTGGAGTGGTGTGGAAAGAATTAAAGTTCAATTATGGAGAGTGGTGCTTAATAAACTCTCTACTAATGAGTGGAGGAGCTCTTGGTCTAACTCTTCGGCCCTGTGTGACCATTGTAAGTAGGCAGTGGAAGACCTATTACACATTATTTGTGATTGTAATTATGCCAGGCAGCTGTGGCTGTCGATTTTATCTCCTAGGTATGTCATCCCTTTCTTTTCAACTAACCTTAAAAATTGGGTAGCTATGAATCTTAGAGGACAGTTTGGTAGAGGAGTGGGTGCCCAGTGGTGTATTTTATTTGGAGTGGCTGTTTAGTTGCTTTGGGGTTGGAGGAACTCTTTGATTTTCGAGGCTAACTTTGTGAAGCTGTTGTACCCTGCATCAGTGGTCCTCAATAGTTGGAGGAATTTTACGTCTATCCACGATTTTGATTTGCTCTCTTCAGGATCTGGCCAAGTTACGAGATAGGTTCGATCCTGGGAAAAACCTCTAGTGGGTTGGGTCAAGTTAAATGTCGATGGAGCTTGCTCTCTAGTTTCCTCTAAAGCTAGATGCGGAGGTGTCTTGAGAGGTGAGTGTGGTTAGTGGATTACTGGTTTCTCTAAATTCATTGGTGTCTGCGATGAGAGTTTGGTGGAGGAATGGGCTATATATGATGGGCTCAAATTGGTGTGGGATTTGGGATTCTGGAAAGTCTTGATGGAATCTGATGATAGTAACATTGTCAGTAGAATATTAACTGGCAATTATCACAATGCTAATCTGCTGGTTATCAGAATTAAAGAATGGCTGGATAAAAACTAGGTAATTTCCATCAGACATGTTCCACTTGACTTTAACAGGATTGCAGATGCTATGGCCAAACTTGGCTTGTCCAAATCGGCTACCTTAAGAAAATGCCCGGCTTATCTAAGGGCGTGGTTAGCACAAGATTGTTTGGGAAATGTTCCTTGGTTGTTTAATTTTATGTCTTTTCTGTGATCTAGCTTTATAGCCTTCTTTATTATTAAAAAAAAGAAAAAAAGATGCCCAGACAAGGAGGGAAGTCTAAGAGGAGAATACTACGAAACATCAATTTTTTTAATAAATCCCTCCCTGTTTATATTTTTTTCTTTCGGCTGTCACCTGAATATCTGACTACCCCCCAACGGCCCATAGATTGGGATTGATATGGGCCAGTGGACTGGGTTGGGCTCTATCTTAAACTTCCCTCAAGTACTCAGCGGAGACATGGATGCGTGTGTGACAAAAAGTGGAAAAAAAAAAAAATCGAATTTATCTTAGTAAAAAAACAAATACTTTCAATTAAAATATTACTTCTAAACAGGGACAATTTTAACCATTTGAATTTATAGCATGTTTCATTTTCATCTCTTAACTTTGTAAAATTTATTTTTCGTGGCTTAACTTCTAAAACATTACCAGTTTTTTCTTATTTCTCAACACCATAAATCAATGAGCTATAAAAGTATATTTTGCGTAAAATTTTTAGGCGTTTAAATACATTTTTAGGTATATCATCAAATTACTTGTACAATACCACTCTGTTCTTCTTTATAAATCTTTTTTAACTAAATCAAACATACTAAGGAGAGGTAATCAGCTCAATGATTATGTGGTAAATTTTCAACTCTGCCTTCATTTATGATTGAGTATTTTTCAACTCTTTCTTCTCTCTCTATTTTCATTGGTACGATTGATATGGGCAAATTGTCACAATCTCATTTATTACCTAAAAAAAGACTTATAAATAGGATAAAATAGGACCAAAGTGGTAATTATCTAATTCACCTATTTCCCTACATGAAGCATATATACAAAGGCTTTTGCCTAGAGAACTCAATCCCAAAAGCAAACCAACAAAATCACCCCAACATCCAAAAACACAAATGAAACAAGAATGACACTATTCATTTGAGGACATCCCTTAAAATTAGAACGATAATTAAAAAATAAAATAAAAAAAAGGATGACACACAAATTGAGAAAAATGACACCTACTTCTTTTTTCATGTGTGTGTGTATAAAAGTAAGAATAACACCTCAAACAAGCCACAACAAAACAAGTCATATTAATATAGTGTATAGATTATAACCATCAAAACATGGAGAACATATTAAAAAACAAAGATGGGGTTCTTGGAATCACTCATCAATTTTATCCGTCTCAACATCACTAAACAATCATCAACAATGAAACAAGTTGTAACTATATACAAAAAATATGATGAATTGGCTAGAAAATATATAAATAATTACATGTTTTTTATTTAAGGGAGGAACACCAATAAGTTATTTATTAGTCATAGCAGAAAGGGTAGTCAAAAACGCGATTTAAAACGTAAAATCGCCGTTTTTATATTTAATTTTTAGCAAAACGTTTTTCGTTTAAGCAAAAAACGCAGCGATTAAACGTAAAAACAGTCTGTTTTTCAAAAAAAAAAAACGTAAACTGAATGATTAAAGGAGGGAGGATTATTTTATTCAAAATCTTAAATCGTTATTATTTATTATTAATACTATTATTTTATTGAAATTTATATTTTAAATTGAAATCCCCCAAATAATGCATCCAAATTGATATCTCTTAAAATCTTAATAAAATCTCTTTAATTTAGCATTGATGACTTCCAAAAAAATTTCAAAACATATCTCAAATCTATTAAAAATGAGAAGTTATCAATATTGCATTGATCAATATATGTATGGATGATGGCATGTGCCTTACTTTTCTTGAATTTTTTTTTATATATATATGCAGGTAAAATCTACGTTTTGTATTACGATTTTAAGTTTTATGATTTTTCATTCTTCTTCTGTTTTCAGGTAAAATCTACGTTTTCACCAAGGTTCTGAAACCCGGACCGGTCACTGAACCGGTCGGGGTACTGGGTTAAGGGTTAGTGGGTCAGACCGGGGTCAACCCGGGCTAGACCGGTGAGGTATAAAAAATTGGAAAACGTTACGAGAGGATTTAGAAGAAATCTGTTTTCAGGAGGAGCTATTGTGGCTCCAAAAATCATCTTCTGAGTGGATCTGCTTGGGGGATCGAAATACATCCTATTATCATATGAAGTCCCTGATTAGAAGGAAAAAGAATTTCATTTCGAGGCTCAAGCACCCGGATGGCTCGTGGATTTCGAACGAGCACCAACTCTCTAGCTTCGCCAGGAAATTCTTTATGGATCTTTACTCCCTCGAAGATCCCCTGTTCACTCCTCTCTCTTTGAATGGTGCCTTTCCTGCTATCTCTGAGGCTTCAATTCTGCAGCTTGATAGGGAGGTGACCCTTGAGGAGGTCAAACAATCGCTTTTTGATATGAAGCCTCTTAAATCACCTGGAAGTGACGGCATTCATGCTCTATTTTACCAATCCCAGTGGAACATAGTTGGCTCTAGCGTCTTTGCCTTTGTTCAACGTCATTGGTCGGGTATCCCCTTTGATCCTCAATTAAATCACACTCTGTTGGCCTTAATTCCTAAGGTTAATCAACCTAGCCTTATTTGTGAATTTAGGCCTATTAGTCTCTGCTCTGTTCTTTATAAGATAATCTCTAAGACCATTGCCAACCGTTTGCGCCTTGTCATGCCTGATTTGATTAGTCACTACCAATCAAGTTTTATTCAAGGCCGTAGCATAATGGATAACATTATTATCGTTCAGGAAGCAATGCACTCGATGAGGGGAAAAAAAGGGAGATCAGGATGGATGATTATTAAAATTGATCTTCAGAAGGCATTTGATAAACTCAGATGGGATTTTATTGCTGACACCCTCAAAGATGCAGGTATTCCGATCAACTTAATGCGATTGATAATGGAATGTGTTTCTTCTCCTACTATGCAAATTTTGTGGAATGGGAAACCTTCCTGCTCCTTTTCTCCTAAGAGAGGTGTAAGACAGGGAGACCCCCTCTCCCCTTACATCTTTGTTCTTTGTATGGAACGCCTTTCACAATTAATAGATGCAAAAGTCAAGTCTGGCAGGTGGCAAACAGTCAAATTAGGAAGGAAAGGAGTGCCTCTTTCCCACCTTTTCTTCGCTGATGATTTGATACTTTTTGGGCAAGCCAATTCTCAACAAGTTAGTTTGATTAAGGAGACCTTACATGAATTCTGTGTCTCGTCTGGCCATCAGATTAACAACACAAAGACTAAAGTGCAATTCTCCAAAAATATGCCTCACGATGTTTGTAGAAGTCTAAGTGAAGAGCTAGGATATACTCGATCTGAATCCCTTGGTAAATATCTGGGAGTGCCTCTTCTTAATGGTAGAGTTTCTACGTCTACGTTTGAGTATATCATTACTAGACTTCAATCGAAACTCTCTGGTTGGAAGAGTCAATCTCTCTCCTTGGCGGGTAGGATCACGCTTGCCAAGTCTGTTTTGGCTTCTCTGCCTCTTTATACTATGCAAAGTACAACACTTCCCTCCTCATGTTGTGCTAAGATTGAGAAGCTAATTCGCAAATTCATTTGGGGGTATTCCAAGGATCATAGAGGAGTTAACCTTGTCAAATGGAAGGATCTATGCCAACCTTCTAAGCATGGGGGGATGGGTATGCTCAATCTTGAATCCCAAAACAAGGCTTTTATGATGAAACTGATTTTCAAAATCCAGTCTCAACCGGATTCTCTATGGGTTCGGGTACTAATGCAGAAATATGATATTACAAACTTCAATGATCCTCCTCTGCGAACTCGCATGTCTTATTTCTGGAGAAACCTCCTAAAGTCTTGGGATGAGACTTCCTTTCACATTAAATGGCATGTGGGTGATGGCAGACAAGTCAGGTTTTGGACTGATTATTGGGTAGGCGAGCATGGTCCCCTTAAATACTTATCATTCTCCCCTATTCCGACCCATGATCTTCCCAAAGTGATCTCCGAATATGCGAATGAGGATGGTTCTTGGCGCTGGAGGCTTTTTCAAAACCTCCTTCCCTCTGATGTCCTGGAAGCTATTTCAGCTACTACGTTCCCAAGTGAACCTCGGGACTTAACTTGTTCTTGGACTTTATCTTCGAATGGGAATTTCACTACTAAATCGGCATACAGGGCTTTAGAGTCTTTCAATTGGAATGACCCTCATCCTGTATGGTCTTTGCTGTGGAAACTTCCTATGGCTCAGAGAATAAGAACATTTATCTGGCTCTTGTTGAAAGGGAAGTTGCTGACTAATGAAGAAAGGTACAATAGGAGTATGGCTCCTGACAATTTATGCTCTCTCTGTCCTAACAAGAAGAAAGCTTGAATCACATCTTTAAAGGATGTAGTATGGCATCAAATGTTTGGAAAAGATCTTGCCTTCGGATATGAGTAACGATTTTTTCAGACTTGATATTAGGAGTTGGCTATCCCTTATCATCCAATCTTCTTCACTTGATAGTTCTTGGAAGATTGGGGTGTGTATTATCTGCTGGAAGCTTTGGGAGGTTCGCAACAAAAGAATTTTTACTGATGCTAACTTCTCTGTTGATGGGATCCTTGCACAAATTAAATCCATAGTAGTTTTTCTCAGCATAGTTTTTCTAAGTTTAAACTGATTATGTAATTCTCAGCTTTTGTACTTTGTTCCCCCTGTATCTCTTTTGACCATTTTTAATGGAATTCCAATTCATTCAAAAAAAAAAAAATTGGAAAATAATTAATTTCTTATCACACCAACCTAAATTTGACATACTATATATCATTTCAATATTTTAGATCAGTAGCAAAATAACCATATACTTCAATACTTGTGACATATTCAGATATTCCTAACAATTTTCTTTACAACCTACATTTGAGACAATATATTCATGATAGCAAAATATCAAAAACAAATATATGATGATAAAATATTCTCAAGCATGATCCTTTTTAACACCAGAATGTGTGGGAGGATTGCTAGACTCGAGATTGGTTTACAAAATGACCATGGTTTAACCACTTAAACACACGAGATCTCAAATTTGAATTCAAGTTCATGTGAATGTCAAGAAACGACCAAAAAAAAAAGACTCACATAATATGCACGGCAATGCCCTAAACTAAATTGCCTCAGATAGGAGAATAAATGTACTTAGTAAAAATTCTCATTAGTAATTATCCGACAACAATAGATTCAAACCATCAATAAAACGTAAGGTGACAATATTGAAACTCATGAACATTTTGTTAGATAGACTCATATCATACACGAAGCAAGATCCAGGCAATGCGGTAGGCCAAGCCTGATCCAGCCGAGCTCTTTTCCATAACAAACCTTGAGTTGCTGACTAACCTGTTCCGGTCTGAACTATACACACCCATACAATCATCAACAAAACGTGGTTGAACTTGTAAAGTCTTTGTTTTTTTTGGGATAGACTCGTACGTGAAGCACAAGAAAGTTCAATTATTAAAAGATGAACAGAGAGGGACGAAGGATCGATCCTCTCTCTAAACTCGTGACCAGGCCACAGTAACCCCAGAAGCAGCAAACCTAAATGCATCATTGTAGCAGAAAAATAGTATCCGTACGTGGTCCAACACAAGGTCTGCCTCCAAGATGGACCACCACACCACCCCCTAACAGTATAAACGACCCATCACACACCACTTGAGCCTTCCCACTAGAAAACGACGACCTTTCATGCACGTCGCCTGCATTCAATTGCCCCAACACAATGGACCCATTTGGTTTCTATTGAGCCAGACATTAGTCCATTACTTAATTTATTTAGCCCCCACCCACTTTCTTCAACCCCAAAGTTCCCAATTTCCTCCTTCATTATCTCTCTCTCATGGACTTTAGGTCCCCCACAGAGAGAGATAGAGAGAGAGAGAGAAGGAGAAGAGGGTTGTGGGAGAGACTTGTTAAGTTTTCACACCAGTCACCTCCTCCTCCATTTTCTTCTTCTTCTTCTTTTTCCCCCACATGGTGTGCTATCCTACAATTAATGCTCAGATTGTGCTGTATAATTCAATATCTTGCCTCTACCGAAGCTTAAAAGGGTATGAGAAATATTTGTTGTAACACTCTACTTTAAACTCTTGCCTTTAACATGGTTGACAAAATGCCTCAATGAGTTTGTTTCTCTTTCTGCTTCTCAAATCCCCATGACTACTGAATCTTGTTTCATGGACATGTCCTTTTGTTTTTAGCGGAGAGATTGTATTTATCTACTCGGCCTTTCCTTGCAGTCTTAATATACTAATTCCTCACCCCAAATCTTCGAACAATCGCAACTAATTCATTTTTTAATTAGTCTTTTTGCCATAACTTAAGTGGCTAAACTAAATGTTAAATTCAAGTGATTGGATATATACTATACTAAAAACAAATGTTAAGAAAAATATGAGTGTAAAAACGAGCTCAGTTAAGTCTCACACAGTCACGTTGTCTCTATGATTCTGTTATGGACATGTATAAGATATCCAATTTAATTGAATAATGCTTAAGTCTCTATCTAATTAGATGGGGCAACGGTCTTTGAGACAACCATGCCCCGAAAGCTAGCTATCGGAGTTGGAGAAACCAAGACATTAAGAGCAAGGTAGCTCTCCCAACGTGGGACTCATGACAAATGGCTGTCATACTGATTAAATAGTTTGAAATCAGAGAGGAAATAAAATTTGAAGTGGATGATGATCTAGTAAGGGAAAATTGATGACTTCGAATTTAATTGTGAATTTGAAATTGTTCCATATGGGTCATCTATAGTTTATGGACTGTGTTATGGAAAAGTTTTTTTCCTACAAGGGAGCAAAAGAAGGGTACGTGTCTTTTCAGCTTCTCATAGTAGAACAAAACTAAAAGATGTTTACTTTTAGATCTTTGAATAAATTGGTCCCCGAAGACACACTTTGACGATGCATAAAGGAAGAAACTGATGTCACTTTCTTTCTCGGGGGTTTAAAGAACCTAGAGAACAGAAGCTACCCCTAATTATACTCATGATGATAACTTAATCATCAAAAAGACAAACACTTTAGAATACTACTAATAGTGATATTATTAATCAATAATGAAAAATATAATATTATATATATAATAATGTACAAGTCATCATTCCTAGAAAAACTGCAGCATTTCTGTAATGCTGTCCAACCTTCTTCTGGCCTATAATATTTTATTATTATTAATATCCTAAGCTTAAGAAAAAACTTTTGTCCCTTTCTCTAGTTGTTTGTTCCCCTTTTTTCCCCCTACACTGAGACTCTCAGTTGTGTATTGGAGTCTTTCTCCTTGCTGGAGAATAGTCCATCTCAGCTATGTCTACAAAGTCTGGATACTGCTCATGATTATGAAGCTCTGAAGTAGCCAAAGTTTGAACTTTTATTCCCTCTTCTTTCCCATCAAGTTTCACCATTCTAGTAGTATTGCCATTAACAGAGGAGTGAGCTCCATCATCTCCTTCCTTCTTCTCTTTATTCTGCCCATAGAGCATATAATAGTATCATAAAGAGGATTTTTTTATAGATTCTGAGTTAAGGCCTAATACAGTTAGTTAATAAAGTTTTTGTCATCTGTAAAACCAACCTTTGGAAGTTCATGGGAAGAGGAAATGGACGTGGTAACAAGTTTCCTACTCTTTACCTTTCCTGCAGCAATAAGAACATATCGAAGATGCTTAATATAATCTGATACAGTGAAAGGGGAAGAAAACAAAGAATGTCTTGCATGGTTCTCTGTATAACCAAAATAAATAAGTCATTAGGAGTTGTTGGGACAAATTTTTGCTTGAGAGTTACAAGGCATTGTTTGTGAGGTTATGAAGAATGCTTAGGTTAAGAAGAAAGAAAGAAAACTAATGGTGTCTGGATCTATGGTGTCTGGGTCCATAGTAATCTTCATGAATTGGAGGTAACCATTCATGTGATTGTGTTGATACTCTAGAAAGTCTTCTCTTCATGGTACCTGTGCATTGTTCATCTTTGCAGAGAATAACTTCATCATCAGCTTCTCCATTGCTTTTTTCCATCAAGTTACTCTCTTCATCATCCTGCAGCCAGAAAAGTCAAGAACTTCTAAGTTCAAGCACGATTGAGAGGAAAAAAAAGGTTGAAACTTGAAAGTAATTATGAGCACTTACATGTTGTTTTTGTTGCTGAACTGCTGCTAGAGACCCTCTGTCCAAGCGAATCCCTATGGAAAAAAAACAAAGGAAAATCAGAAACTCCCATTTGCTAAATAACAGAAGAGAAAAAAAGGCTGAATCTTGTGATTCATTTACCTTGAACCTTAGCAAGAAGGAGGGACAAAAGAAGGAGAGAGAAAACCAAAGAAGGCCTCATTTGAAGCTAGAAGTCTGAAGGTCAGGAGGAAAATGGAAACACAGGTAGGATTTTCTTATGGAGGCTCTCTCTGTTGAGAAGCTTGATTATATATATATTTGTGTGTGTGATAGGAACTGATAGGAGGTTTGATGGGCAGGAGCATAGATCGCTGCACTGATATATATAGTGGATAAATGGGGTCCACATTTTTAATTCTTCACCTTAAAACTGTGAGTGGGGATTTATTTGTTTGTCTTATGGCATTCCTTAAAGTGCAACTTAATATGTCTTGAGAAATTAAATTACTAGTATAATATAACTATTTGAACTGCTCATCATTTAAGTGCATGCTTAGCTGTTAAAGAATAGTTGAGGAAGACTGTGCATTGAAATCTGTTGCATTATAGTGAAGAAACTACAATATTAGCGTTCTCTTTATTGGGAACTGAAGACACAAAAGGCCAAGAAGAAATTAAAATAGAAGTACAAGAAGAGGAGACATGGGAGTTTTGAAAAATGATATGCTTGAATAATTTTGATTGCTGTCTTTTTTTTGTGAACCCAAGGCGGTAAGTTTGGCTGTGGATTACCTTGTTCTTCACAAATTCATGTGTTTGCAAGCTTCCATAATCCCTGCCTCATGTTCTGTCCCTTCCCTTGCTTACTTTTATGAAACAAAACTACAAAAGCAGTTCTTTTCCCCAATTTTTACTTCCCTTGTTTTACACCATGTCTCTTGTATTGTATTGTAAGTACGGATACATGATCTATTGTGTTTGGATTAGTAGTGAAGAATTGATTTTATAATGTGATGTGAGATGAGTTTTATCTCATATGGTATAAAAGTGATTATAGGATAGTTCAAATAGGTTCAATTCCATTTGGATAGTTCCTCATACACAACCTTAAAAATAAAGTCTAAATTATATTACATTCTTGTTTATAAAAAATCATAATATGTAATTATATAAGAACTCCACAGTGTTCATAAACTATGAATAATGTAATTCATTTTTTGAAATCTATGTAGTGCAAATGATTTTTTTTTTTATAACAAAATTTTAGAAAAGAGGTCGAGCTCACCCATAGTCCAAGGGTAGGACGCTTTGGTTCCGTTCCACAAGACATACTGGGTTAGAGAGTACACATGTCTCCACCTCTTTCCAGCGTTTTCACTGCTTCACATCATCTAGAATGCTTTCCTTAGCGCCTTGACCAACTCCAAGATCGAACCCCCTCCCTTTGGTGAGAGTGTCTGATCCCTTTGCCAGTTGAACCTAAGGACAAGCGGTTGCAAATGATTACAGAAGTTGTCTTAAATGTCATCAAAAAAATGAAGGTTAACTTCATCTTGTGATATAAATTACAAATGAACTGGTTTTTTAGAATGATGTGACATTTGGCATTATCAAATCTATTCAAATTTCTTTTAAAAAAAAAATATATATATTCTATAATTTATGCCTATAGTAAATCTAATTAGGAGGTGCCTACTATTTATTCTTATTACCTCAAAAAAGATCAATTACCATGGTAATTGAAATATACTTCTTGTATAAAAAGAAAAATACTGTTGATCCAAAAGTAGTTGGCTCTCTTTGGATATAGAAGGAATTAAATGCTTGATCCAATTCAGAGAATCGAACTATTGATTTACTGAACATATTTAATGAAAAGAGAGGGAGAGGTGATGAATAATCGCTTTCAATGTTGGGAGAAGTACGGCATTTTGCCTTCCCCAGCATTATTGAAAGGAAAAATTATTCAGATATAAGATAATTAAACATAGAGAGAGGTATAAGAAACTGATTTTTTTTAATAAATTGGCTAAAATTTACTTTTAGTCATTTAAATTTTAACTTAAGGTATATTTTTGATCCCTTAATTTTATAAAGTATACTTTTAGTCCTAAAATTCTAACACTGTTAATGTTGATAACAGAAAATGCTGACACAGCGAATTCAAGTGATGACTAATAGCATTTAATTACACAAATTTTATATATTTTTTAATTTACTCATATTTTAAATTTAATTTTAATAGCATTTAATTACACAATCATCACTTAAATTTACACCGTTATCAGTTTGCATTTTCCGTTAGCAAAATTAACGGTGTTAAAATTATAGGACTAAAAGTATACTTTATAAAATTAAGAGACTAAGGGCCCGTTTGGATGCACTTTTCAAAAAAGTGCTCTTTTTGTAATGCTTTTTTTTTTAACTCCAAATTGGAGCTTAAAAAAAAACACAGCATTTTGAATTTTTTTTGTGACATTGGCTTTTTTAAAAAAACATAATCTAAACACATAAATTAATGAAAAAAAAACATTTTTTTTTGCATTAAAAAGGTTCCTTTTTTTTATCAAAAAATCTCATCCAAACGGGGTTTAAAATTATATCTCATATAAATTTAAAAGATTAAAAGTATACTTTCGCCTAATAAATTTTACAAGTTAAACTTATAAAAATGAAAGTCTGATTTATAAACATAAATTATTAAATTTGAATTGTAAATATACAATATTAACTCATAAATATAATTTTTTGAGATTTTTCTTAATTTAATTTTTATGTTTGAGACTTATGGGTGATTTTTCTTTATTGAAATTGAAATGAATAGAGTAGGAGAGGTGTTTTTTTTTTTTTTTGATATAAAAATGGTGGCAAGTGTGCAACCACTCCGGATTCTGCAGTGGCAAGGACGACCCTCCCAATAGTGGTAGCTCCATACAAGGCGGATTACGAGTGATTTTACCGCAGCTCGAACCCTAGATCTCTTTAGGGAATCTAGCGCCACATTCCGCTGGACCAACCACATGTTGATAGTAGGAGAGGTTTTAATGTGAAGGCGATGTGCAACGTTTTGATTTGGAAAGGCGTCGTTCAGGGGAGGTGCATCACCGTTTCGTCCTACGTGGCATTTTGTTCGTTAGTTGCTTCTGAGAGAAAAAGCCAATCCACGTGGATGTCAACGTCACACAGAACCAAATTTAAACGTTATTTAATGATATGATGTGTGCAGACTAATGGGGTCAAAAAAAGATCAGTTCAGACTGCAGACTTAAGGATATCGTAGGTTTACCCCCAAAAAATGCGAACCAAATGCAAATAATATAGAAAAGGGTTAAGTATTAATTTTGCTCCTGAAGTGTGCGCTCAAGAGCAATTTTGCCCTCTAAGTTTTCGGCGGAGCAATGTTGCCCTTAAAGTATCAAAACGTAGCAATGTTGCCCCTCTGTTAAAACTCTAACGTTGACCGTTAGGGTTTTTAACGGATGGACAATATTGCTACGTTTTGATACTTCAGGGGCAAAATTACTCCTCCAAAACGTAGCAATGTTGCCCCTGAAGTATCAAAACGTAGCAATATTGCATCTGAAGTATCAAAACGTAGCAATATTGCCCCTCCGTTAAAAACCCTAATGGTCAATTAACGGTCAACGTTAGGGTTCCATTAGGGTTTTTAACGGAGGTGCAACATTACTACATTTTGATACTTCAGGGGCAACATTGCTCCGCCGAAAACTTAAGGGGCAAAATTGCTCCTAGGCGCGTGCTTCAGGGACAAAATTGATACTTCACCCTATAGAAAACTACTATAATGGCATAGGAAATTACTATAAGGTCATCAGGAATGGTTTAAACACTCAAATAATATGATAAGTTTCAGTTACATGTTTACACTATTTACATATTTATTATTAGGATTTTTTAGTAATTAAGTTCCTTTATTAAGATATTTTAGTAATTCCCCCTGAAATCTATCATGATTGAACATTTTTTTTTTACTTCATATCTTTTTAAAATTTAAAGTATAGATCATGACAACAAAATTAACCTCAGATTAATCAGTTCTTGGGGCGTTTTGGAAGACCTGAAAACATTTTATGAGATAAAACACTCCCCTAAACAATATAACACTTTGATGAAATTGGGCTAATAATAGTATTGAATTATAATCTATCTGCAAAAATACGAGACATGCTGACAGATTTTTTTATTATTATAAACATGGAGGTGAAATTTCTGTCTACCTTTTCTTTATAATCTAACATATTTTTTTATATATTTTATAAAATTCTAAAATTAAGCCAGGAAAGTCATAAAAAAATAGGGAAAATAACATCAAGGTCCTAATAAAAAAATAATATTAAAAAGTCTCATAGTCTCATAGAATTAACTATTAACAAGTAATTATTAGTATGTTATGAAATTTTTCTTATACTATATTTTCTTAATTGGGATATTGGTGTCATTTTCCCTAAAAAAATATGTGTGGACTAGAATGGTTACCTCTTATTTAAACAATTATATTTAATTCTAACTCAGCTGATAATACAAAATAATTTTTCTGAATATGACATAATATCAATAACAAATATATTTTTTAAAATGATGCTTATCATGGGCTTTGAATTTTGTTATATACTACTGCTTCTGGTCTTACTAAATATAAGATAAAATTTATTTTATATGTAGGATCTGAGGGAGTATTACATTGATTATTAATTTAATTTAATTTTAGAACATATAATTTTAAATATAGAACATAGTTTATAATATAATTTATACTATAAAATAAATCATGTTCAATATTTAACATCATATGAATTTGTGTGTGTGGAAAATACTGGTATGTGAAAAGAGAGGGGTACACGTAAGCACCGCCACTTTCACAAGGGATGCTAGTGCCCTGGGCAGCAGGGAAACACATGGAAGCGACTCTGTCAGAATCTGTCATGTGGGGTCCTTTCTTCTTATTAAATTAAAACATAAATACGCTCTCAATACTAAATACAAAACCAAAAACATACCAGTATACATACATATAACTAGTCTATGATTAATTGAATGTGGATGGGCCGTAGAAAGAGGTAGTTTCATTGTTCGTGATTATGAAAGCAGACAAGTAGGGCTGTTGACTGAGATCGAAAGACCCATTTGTTACAAAGAAGATTAGAGAAGGAAATGTAAGATCTCAAAGTTTTCACAGTTTTTAGGTATTTGGTAGACAGAAGATCTAGTAAGCAACTTCCGGTGAGTGCTCATCTTCCCATATTTGAAGAAAGATGCTTTCTATCCGAAAATGGAGGGAAAACTAAAATCTTCTCAGGAAAGTGAAATTCTGTGACAAAATTGACACTGGTTCTTCTTTTTCCTACTTAACCAATACCCAATTCTTCATACCAAACATCTCATTTTCCCTCAACTTAAGTTTCATTCCCTAGTATACCAAACGGCTCACATATTTTTAAAGTTCCCTCTCAATCTTCATTTTCATTCCTTTTCCTCTTTTAAGTTCATTTCCTTCCTTAAATCTTCCTCATAACAAACGAGGCCTTAAGGAAATGACATCCACAAAGATTACCATTGAATTTGATTCAATATACGTCATTTAATGAGATGTAGGAACATAATTTGATTTTTTTTTTCTTCATATGTGTAATTAATATTTATATTTTGAAAACGGATTTACATATTATAAAGTTGAAGAAAATGCTGATATATTCATTTATTTAACATATATAATGGAATAATGTTGAAAGAGTGGGATAGAACTTGTGGAAGTCCAGAACACATGTCGCCACTATCAAAACGGTTGTCGCTTTATGAATGCCTTTCTTGGGGTACACTGTCGTTTTGATGCTAGTCGAATACTCGAATTTCTCCTACTTTCACAATTAATTAATCACCTTCCGTACTAATTTAATTATAACCTAATTAATCACGATCTTCGTACAACTCATCAACCTTATACTGTACGTACAAAGGTGTACAAAAAAAGAAAGATACTCATAATCAGTTAATTAAAAAAATTGAAATAAAAACACGAGATTAATGTGTAAATTATTTATCCTTATCAACTACTCACTCCGATCCTAATTATAGGAATATTTTTGTAGTGTAAATTACACTACAAAAGTGTTCCTATAATTAGGACTGGAGGTAGTAGTATAGCACTGATAGGCAGTTCATTTTAATTAATTGCTTGCATATTTTAATAATAGTATATGCATTCCCCTCAATCATTTTGAACTCCTATGACCACTAGTTAAAAATTATAAAACGTTATTAATTATCACTAACTTTGTTATTACTCCCTCCGGTCCTAATAATAAAACCACTTTGACTTTTTTGGAGAAATTAAGGAAGATAATTAAATTACTTTAGAGTATTTTTCTTTTTATTTTTTTCTTCAAACTAATTAGTTTCACTAATAAACTAATATATAATATAATGATACACAACATATGATATGATTAAATAACTTATTTAGCTTCTTTAATCTCTTAAAAAAAGTCAACATAATCTTATAATTAGAACCGGTGATAGTATTATATAAAAATATATATATAGAATGAGAGATTAAAAACATTATGGTAAGGAACAGGAGTCCGACATGGGAACATGTCTTTCTGAAAGTGAGAATTTGGAGTCCCTAAAATAAAACACTAATTGAAAAAGTGTCACTCAAAATGGAAAATTAGGGTTCTTGTTTTGGGATTATGTGTCACTTCTCAGCCAAACACTCCAGCTTAGATTAGCTTGTTTTTAGACTCCATGTTTTTAAAACAACTTCTAATGATTAATTATCTGGGATAACGAATTATTATTATTTTTTGTTTTTTTCACCTAATTTTTGGTGCTATATTTTTTTGCCAATATTTTTTGCGTGATACGTTAATATGAAAAAATTAATATATGTAACATTTTTGTTTTGGAGACCATTATGTACATAATAAATTTTTATTTTTATGTTAATGATAATAGATTTTGTTCCATTATTTTAATTTGAAAAAACCTCTTTATTTTGTTTTTCTGGTAAAATTTTATTTTATATTTTGTGACAATTTACACGTTGCTTAGTTCTTATAAATATGAGTCCTAGTCAATATACTATAAGTAAAAGGACCCTATATAATTGAGGAATTACTTTAAGGGCCTAATAAAAAGGGAAAAAAAAGAATATAATTAAAAATCAAGTGAAACTATAAATATTCACAAATTAATTTTTTATTAATATTAATATTTTATACAAAAAATTATGTAAGTTAAGTTCTGAAATTTACCTGAGTTATGATAATCTTTAAATCTCAAATAGTATTTGCAAACCAATAGTCTCTTAACAAGCTAAGATTATGATATTGGCAATAATAGAATTCAAAATATACTTATAAAGATACTTAACTTACAAATTGCCCATTAACAAGATTCTCACATTGTCCATTAATAGCCGTATTTGAAATTTTGAACTCACAACCAACTCGTAAATTATGAGCCAACTTCCCGGAAATTGAATCTAATATAATCTTTGATCAGAACACCTTATATCAAGTCAATACACACACAAAAATTAACATGGCCTCAGCTCTTTAAATAATAAGGACACATTTCATTTATTTTCTTTGTACATAATATGATATAGCAAGAAAAGAAAAGGGGACTAAAAAACAAGAGATTGACCCAAAAATACATATTATTGAACTTGAAGCGTACACCAGATATATTTTGTCAATATATATGAAACAGACAATGTTTATATGTCATCAATAGAAGACGTACACCTCTTTTAATTTGCTTCAACAAATTTGGTAAACTATCAATAAATAGAAACAAATTTGAAAAAACTATAACCTATATATAGAGGGTCCATCAAAAAATGCGTAAATTCCAACTTTAGTGTATGTTCTCACCTGTCAAACCAACAACAGTAACCAGTCTTCATATATACTCGGACGCGGATTGACTCAGAAGCAGGTACCTCAGTATCCCTCAGAATCTCTCCATCTCGGCCGTCTAATTTTTGATCCAATCACGTAGAGAGAGACACGTTATATATTCCAAAAATTTCATATTTACCGCCTGCGGTAATTTTTACCACATGCGATATTTTGAAATGTATGATGTGTCCCTTTCTACGCGGTTGGATCAAATATTGGACGGTTGAGATTGAGGGATACTGAGGGATGAGGAGAAAGCAAATACTGAGAGTATCTGCTCCCATATATATGTACTCTGGTTCTTAACAATAAGGAACGGAGGGAGTTGTTCAGTTTGTAATAAATCTACGTTGATTCTTAAAATATCCATTAATTATTTGCATAGAAAACTACCCTTTATAAAAACCATATTAACAAGTGTAATTAAAAATCCTCCAGTCATAAATGCAGAACCTAATTTTATAGTGCACTCTACAGTACAAACTAGGTCATACATTTATTACTAGAGGTAATATATGGTAATTTGAAGAATATATCATAAGTTTATGGGACAAAATTAGAATCTTATATTTAGGATCAAAAGAAATCCTTTTGCAGACTTTTATATTTAGAAATGAAGAAGTAGCCAACAAAGGTTGATTCAGTTGGTAAAAGAGTTAGCTCATAACTATAAGGTTGTGAGTTTAAATCCCACCAATATGATGATCTTGTTAGTGGGTCATCTGTAAGTACTAATCTATAAACGCTCTTTAATTTGAATCCGGAGGCTTGCTCTGACTCTAATGAGCCCTTAGGACCCAACTCACCTAAACTTTTGTTTATTAAAAAAAATGAAGAAGTACAATTTACCAATATATTTCATTTAGTATACGTAACTTTCTTGAATATTCTTAAATTAAAATTGATCTTCTACTTTTCCAATTCATAGGGTTAAAAGAACACATTATGAACTTATACTTAGTCCACAGGCAAGGTGTGGTAAGGAGTTGACTCATAATATCGGTATGAAAACTTTGTTGATGACAATAAATAAATATCTTTATAAGCGCTCGTTAAATCTGAAAGCATGCATATACTATAATCATAGTGAGTCTCCGAGACCCAACTCGCCTAAACTATTTTTTTCTTATAGAACATGATACATTGATGTTTTTAGGGAACATGATAACATTATGACTCATTCGGAAAAATTGCGTGATATAATATATATGTTTCTCATATATATATATATATATATATATATATATATATATATATATATATATATATATATATATATATATATATATATGAATTATCAAAGAGACGTGAATATGTTGCCTCCATATCCATCTATCTTAGCCCCTCTCCATACCTAAGAGTAGTGACCTTACAAGGTCACATGGACTTGTCTCTCAGTATAAATATATACATCACATGGCAAGTTATTGAGAACATTGGCTCTTCCCCACAAAATATATGATTCAGATTTTAATGTCGACCTTGGAGCTCTTTTATTAGGGTTTTCTTCTACGTGTGGGGACGACGATGGAACCAAATTATATCAAAGTCAAGTGAGTTAATTAGCTATATATATAAGCATGCAATTAATATATAGTAAGATCCAAAAATAAAATAAAAAATAAAAGCTTGTTGTGCATGGTTTGTTCATATCATGTGAATGACAAGACTTTGGGTCTTGGTTAGGTACGTGCATGGTAAGTGTTTTCAACAAGTTTGCCTGTGAAGAAGAAGAATAGTGTAGTTTATAGTAGTATATAGCTTTGGACAAAGGTTCCTTTGAATTAATGCTTTTTCCTCCTTTATCGTCAAAAATGGCAACCTATATATGGCTCTATATTACGTGCTTGTTCCCCCAAAGCTTTTTTCCTTCTTATAGCCTTTTGAATAATAATCATTATTGTTATTATTGTGTTGTCTTCCATGATTGATGTACAAGTCAAGTAGATGTTATGAAAAAGTAAAGATAGTTTTTGTGAGTTATATATATATATATATATATATATGAATAAATTCAAATCTAAATTAAGTTACATACTGTGAAAAGTGCAGCTTCTTAAGTTTATGAACATATAGATATTGATTGATATTAATGGGTTAAAAATGAAGCAGAGTAGAATCCTTGTATATATACTTTTCCGATAAGTTATATATTGGGAAAATTTCATTAAAATACCATTTGAATTTATAAAACCTCCAAAAGTCTCCTGAATTTGTAAAAAAACTAAGAAGTACCAATGACCTATGAGGAATATGCAAATTCGGGTGAAATTACCCTTTTGTCCTTAGTTTTAAATAATAATAAAAAATACTCTCACCGCGGACGACGGGGCGGCCGGCCGCTTCTCGAGAATTGCCTCTCTCTCTCTCTTTATATATATGAATAACTTCAAATGATCTAAATTAAGTTGCATACTGTGAAAAGTGCAGCTTCTTAAGTTTATGAACATATAGATATTTATTGATATTAATGGGTTAAAAATGAAGCAGAGTAGAATCCTTGGATATATATTTTTCCGATAAGTTTTATATTTCTTATATATACATCTATCTAAACATTATTCCAAGTTCCCAACAGCATTGTTAATATTTCAAGGCCAACTATGTATACCTAATATTATTTAATTTATATCTAAAATAAGTTCTCATATTGTACTAAAATAGTTTTATATGTATTTATATAAATTTTTCATTATCAATTTAGACTACATATAACTCCCTCCCCCCTTCTGCAATTTAAGCTCTACGATTGTCCATTACCAACAAGAAATAGAACCAAATGATGTTGGCATGAAAATAAACGGCAGGGACAAATATATATATATATATATATATATATATATATATATATATATATATATATATATATATATATGGGCATCCAATTGGGTCATACTCCCTCCGGTCCTAATTATAAGACAACATTTTAGAGTTGGTTTTGGTCCTAATTATAGGACAACATTCTAATTTTTGTCAATTTCTTTCTAAAATACCCCTATTTTATTTTGTCAAGTGTGTTTGGTTTTTTATAATTACATATATGTGTGTCTATATACATACCATGGTTTGTGAAACCGGACGTGAAACCGGTCCGGTTTAGGGTTAAACCGGTCTAACCCGGTCTGACCCGGTGAAACCCGGTCAAACAATTTTTTTTTTTTTATGTTGTTTTTTTTTTTTGAAATTTTGCCTCACATTACCGTTTATTTCTTCAAGTGAAACCGTGAAAGAGCTTTGTTCATCTCGAGTCTAGCAATCCTCCCACACATTCTGGTGTTAAAAATGATTCAGCTTGAGAATATTTTGTCATCATATACTTGTTTTTGATATTTTGCTACCATAAATATATTGTCTCAAATGTAGGTTGTAAAGAAAATTGTTAGGAATATCTGAATATGTCATAAGTATTGAAGTATATGGTTATTTTGCTACTAATCTAAAATATTGAAATGATATATAGTATGTCAAATTTAGGTTGGTGTGATGAGAAATTAATTATTTTCCAATTTTTTATACCTCACCGGTCTAGCCCGGGTTGACTCCGATCTGACCCACTAAACCTTAACCCAGTACCCCGACCGGTTCAGTGACCGGTCCGGGTTTCAGAACCTTGATACACACACACACTCACACGTGTCTATATATATATTTGTGTGTGTGTGTTCATATATATGTGTGTAGATATATGTATGTGTGTGTGTGTTTACACACACACATACACACACATATATGTGTATATAGTAAGACCATTATTTCAATTAAAAACCGTGTGGAAATGCAAATTCTAAATCAGAGAGGTATGTGGTAGGGGTTGTTAATTCACTTTTACTTATGTCATTTTAAATTTATATAAGGGCATTTTAGGAAAATGAATAAAATTAACTAATTTAACTTCTCTCCTTAATCTCTCCAAAATCGGTTAAATATGTCCTATAATTAGGACCGGAGAGAGTATTTGAGTATTGTTGAGACCAATTAAAGGTAATTCTCTCCAAGAGGTTTTTTCATATGCATGGAGTCAAACTTAAGGCCTTGTATTTAAGTGGTTAAAGCCTCTTACACGGTATAAATTTTTAAACTTTAGCAAACATAGAGATTAATTTAAATATTTTTATTACTGTAAGAAGTAAATTATTAATTATTAATTGTGATAAACTGTAAAAATAATGTTTTTCTTTTGGAAAGAAAATGATATGGATTTTTGTAAAACAAGATAAGTCCAAGGGCATTGTGCTCCATCTTCTATATAGTGCTCTGTTTTGGCAAATCTGGATCACATTAGCTTGTTCGGCCCAAGCCGTATCCAAGTTAAGGTTGTGTTTGGCGGGTGCGTTTTGCACCACAAATCCTGTTTTGCTTAAGTTTTGTTTAATCAAAAATTAAAAGGGGCCCAAACGCACTCTAAGATGCAAGAATGTCATAATCCTATCTACAAGTTAGAGTAGGCCTGTGTAATTCATGTAGAGCTCAGCTTAAGATGTACTATACTATTATTAATTTACGAATAATATTTCCCTTTTAATAGTATTACAAGGCACAATATATTTTGCAGACACAGACTCAATATTTGATAACATACTTATTAATTCCAATCTTTCCCCCTTAAATTAATATACAAGATGGACAAGATAAACTACCTTTATTTAATTGTTGGATCAATGAAAATCACTTGTTATAAAGAGATATTGAAGAGTGCAAGCGTCTGAATTCTTACACCACTGTCATTTAATCCCTCTCTTTCTCTTCTTCCTCTCTACTGATATGCAGTATACATAGCAGAATATGAAAAGTCTGGGCAAAGCAAAAATCCCTAGCTAGCTGCCACTTTAGGTCTTGAAAGTTTTGTGTGTGTGTGTGTGTTGTTATGATAGATCAAGTGGGTGGTTCTCAATCAGATCATATAGTTCATTCCCAATTCCAAATCCAAGCATCCTGGCCATGTCATTTGTCTTCAATTCCGGTTTTGGAATGTTATGATGCTTCAACCAGGAGTACACAATGAACACCTTCTTCATAATAAACAACTCCAATGCCTCTGGATTGAACACAACTCCCATTCTCATATTCATCTGCAACATACCAGATATAAAGTTATTAACACAAAACATTCTACGTTCGGTTCATGGAATCAGTGGGAATGTAACGGATGGAAATGTTGTAATCCCCATTCATATGTCCCAATAGTGTAAAAGGGAATCATCATTACGAAATGTAATCTTTTTTAAATTACATAAACCCAACCAAACATCTAAATCAGCCCTTTGTATTATGATTATATGTAAGTCGCTTTTCATGCAATCGAACCAAACAGGAATTCAAGAATCTAGAGTATAGATCAAATGACCATTGACCATTTTAACATTAAATTGTTCAGGTGAATGCATGTGACAAGGTTCTGTTATGACCTATAACAGCACATAATTAAATTGATGTTTCTTAATCACCTGATGAGGGACCAACATGGCGGCATAACGGGCCAATTCTCCAGCTCTCCAATCCAACAAGACAGGCAGCCATGGATAAGTAGCATCAAGCCTCACAAACCAGAGTCTAATGTCAGGAAACTCTGATAGTTCCCGAGGATCACGCGGATCTTCTCTAGTGTAGTTGATGGTAAAGCCAATTGTTCTTTCGAGATATTCTTTCGGATTAACTGTAAAATCAATTTTTCATCATGAAGCAGTATTAATTTGTATATAGGCTACCTGTACTGTAGTTTCTTCAAAAGTTTCCTGAAGCATACCTGATAAAGGAGACTTCATGCCAGTAGCAGCCTGAAAAGGGCTCAAGTCGAGACTACTAATAGCATTATTGTCAAGAACTATTTCAAATCTTCCTTCAGTTGGGGGCGTAGGAGGTGCAACTTTAGAAGTATCTGTGAACCAAAATCTGTTGAAGTATAGTTTAACAGATTCCATTAACTATATCAACCACTACAACTTCATGATATTATAGTGTAAAGACATAACTGGAGAAGTTATTTTCTTCATTATCTGCATCTTCTTGCTGTGCTTTACTACAATTTCATGCTTCTCACTTCTCAGTAGCACCCAAAGGTGTGTATCATCTCATGGCAAACCAACAATGACAATAAATGAAAACCGCATATATGTGTGTGCGTGTGTGCGCACGCGCTCTCTCATATGCCTCATCTAAACCTGTAGTGCCCAATAGGATTCTTCTCGCTACACTTCGGGTTAGTATTGAAACCCCTCAAACTTATGGAACTTCAACAAATCCTATCATGTGGTGCACATTATGATTCTCAATTCAACATTTCATACATAGCTCTAAGACCAGAAACTTCATTTGAGGTCCTAAATGGTATCATCAAGTTTCCTGCACTCTCCTGATTCTACTACCCATGTCTATTTCAGAAACCAAGTTCTAATGGAAAAACTTCAATCGAAACTAAAGCAATTCTATTTTCATATCAGTGCATAGATAGACAAATTGCAGCAACAGCTCCGAGCAGTAAATAAGTAATCAAGAAAATCCCAATTGAAAGATACACAATGCAACAACATTTAGGGTAGAAATAGTTAAAGAGACAAAAAGTGATAGAGAAAAAAGTTAAGCGGTTACCATCTTCTTCAAACGTAGAGATGTCGAAATTGCCCTGAGGGTTGAACGCAACGGAGGCAGCAAATTGTGGTTGATGAGAATGGCCAAAGCGAGAGGTGTGGGGGAAATCGGAATTGAGCTTGAAGGAAACCGAGGAATTAGGTGGAGGGGAAATGCTATATTTGAGTAAAGGAGAAAGTGGAAGACAGGGTTTCATGGTAGTCGCCATTGTTACAACTTCCTCCGAGTGTAGTGAAGCCGTTAATACAGTTTCGTTTCGTTATCTTTGAATTTCTCAGGCCTTATGTTTCCTAATGGTTCTATCCGTTCGTTCAACCCATTTTTGCCTAAGTGATGGATAAAATAATCTAATTAAAAATCGAGTCAAATAATAATTGATTTGATAAAGAAATAAAAATTATAGAAAGATGATGGATTGAAAATTTGAAATTCTATAAAATTATAAAAATTAACGGATTAACTTTTTCAGGAAATATTAGATACTTACATCTTCCTTTTTTTTTTTTTTGAAATATAAAGGCAAGCAATAAGCTTGAAAAAGTAGAAAGCCTCTACTAATTAGACAACGTGGTTTTAAGAAACTTCACTATATTCCAGCTTTAATAGTTCTAATTTTTAAACAAGTAAAATGTTGTGTTAATAAGATCTCAAAATCCTTATTGTTCTCTTGAGTCATTCAGGATAGATAGTTTACACATTTTAATTCTTCCTTATACACATGAATAATCTCAAGATCTCGATTTGATAGGATAAGTGATCTTACTTCTTGAATCTCATCCTATAAAGGATGTACCTATCCACAATTAATTAAGAGCAAATGCATAGTTTTCAAAGAATCAATATAATGCTTAATCACACTTAGTCCCAATTGTCTACAGAGTAGTAGGTCCATGTAGATAGCATGGATTTTCACAACAATTGTAGTAGTATACCTTAATTTCTATTAAAATCCTTATATCCAGTTGCCTTGATGATCTCTAGTCACTCCCCCATAAGCTGTATGGCCTCTAACATTATGGGAACCATCCACATCCTCACATCTTTATGATATTATTAATAGTGGGTGCACCTTTTTGTCTTTTAGTATCTTCCTAATTCTTTACCATTGATTTCCCTTTTTTAAAAAAGTCTAATAAGGCAAATATCAAGAGTTAAAAAAGATTCAAATGTAACGAAGAAAGACACAAATGCTTTCACATATACCCACATATATTTTAACAAAAGTAACAACCCCTATCCTAGAAAGACACCACTTGTTTGCTAAAAAAATTGGGGCATTTAGTATCTCAAAATATTTTTAAAAGTGTAATTAGAATTTTAAAATATTTAGTGGTGCTATAACATCCTTGATTTTTGGGACTTAGGATATGTTTGGTTTGAGGCGAAGGGAGGGGAGAAAAAGGAGGGGAGGGAATTTTTTTTCTTCAAAATTGAGTGTAATGGGGCCCACAAGTTTTTCTCTCCCCTCCTTTTTTTTTTCCCTCTCCCCTCCCCTTCCCTCCCCTCAAACCAAACATACCCTTAGAGAGTCACTTGTGGTTTATTAAATAAAAGAAAATAGTAAGAATAAAATAATAATAATTTATTAAAGTTGATTAATTAATAATGATTCCCGCATATGTCCCCATGGCTCTTCTTTTCTTTTCCTCTTGTTCGGTTCCCTATTTCCAATCTTGTCACCATTTTGATTTTCCATCTCTCTTTTTCATTGACTTCTATTTTGTTTTGTGTGTCTTGTCATCCTACATTGATTTCCCTCACACCACCAGCGCACAGTGTATCATGCCCCCACTTCCGGAAGGAGATACTCTCTCCATCTCTCCTCTGCCCATCCTTCCCCATCCTCCATGCTGGCCATCCAAATCTTTATCCAAGGAGCTAGAATGATTTTTTTTAAAACCGTGCGCGGTTTTTTGAAAAATCATTCTGGCCCCTTGGATCAAGATTTGGACGATCAGGATGGAGGATGGGGAGGATGGGCAGAGGAGCGCCAAGGAGAGAAACCAGATGCCTTTCCTTAATACTTTATTGCATGGGGTTTAGCTTCCATCAATTTCTTCATCTTAATCGTTGGTTTGAAATCTTAATGGTTTAGATTTAATATTTTATAAAAATATTATTTAATAAATTAATATTTTTATAAAACATTAAATCTGAATCGTTGAGATTTCAATCCAATAGTTGAGATGGAGAAGAGGATGGCAAGAGAAGTGGATAGTAGCTAAACCCACATACATGAGTGTGTACGTTATTCACCCTCCCATGGTTTCTTGCGTGTAGTATAATTTTAATTTTTTTTTTCTTCTTCACCCAGATGAACAAGCTTCTTTCAAAATCCCTTTTTCATATCCTTCCATCCTAATCACTCCCTTCTCTATGTATTATATCACATTCTCATATTTTAATAATTATTGCTTCTGACCTATAAGTTTTGGGTTCTCATGATGACTATATATATATATAATATTATTATCTATTCACAACAAGATGATTATACTACTACCGTCGAAAACAGGCTCTGATATACTGTTATTAAGAAGAAAGGGAGAAGCTGAAAGAGAGAGAAAATAGACTGAGAAAATATAATAACATCTATTGTAACATATATAAGTAGTAAGTAGTTTGTGTCGTTTAAGTAAGGTCTTGAGTTCGAGCCTTATGAATGTAGAAAAGCCCTATTGGAAGACTCTCCCACCATAGCCAGGTGTGCGACGTGGGTCGGATCTAGATTAGTTAAGGCGAAGCTTTGGATACCGGATGGACAACCAAAAAAAAATAAAAATAATAATTCAGTCTTCCTGTAGTCTCATAGCACCCTGCTCTATGCATGAGGGCTTTACTGTACTTTGGGTTAACTTTAGCAGCCAAATTGCATGCTCTAAGGGCGTGCGAGTTGGAAAGGTTTGGCCAAGAACTCGATCATAGCCAAAAGACCAGGATTAAAAAAAAAAAAATTCATTCCACTGTAACGATAATATACTTACATTTTTATGTTGGCCAGAAAAAAAAAAAAACTTACCTTCACTTAGCAAATTTTTAAAATAGTACTACTCCTTTTATTAAATGCATTTTGATCTTTCATAAAAAAATCTATTAAAGATTAAAATATTTTCAAATTGTTTAATGGGTGTAATAGTCTAATATTTAATTAGTTTCAATTTTCTTCAACAAAAAAGTATTGATGATTAAAAAAGAAAAAATTATTTTGCAAATAGCTATAGTATTGATTCTATTTTCAATACTCTTAGAAAGTAAATAAGACTCGTCCATGAACAACCAAAGTAATTTTCCTTTGTTTTTTTTTTTTGGTAAATAATTTTTCTTTGTTTTTGACTCATAACATTGATTACCAAAATAATTTGGTGATGGGTTGCACCAGTAGATTAACACATGAAGGACTATCTTGAAAGTTGCTTAGCTAATGTAGCTAGAGAAAACTTCAAATGGTAGATTTTAGATGATGTGAGAGAAAGAGAGAAGGATGGGGATAAAGAAAATTAAAGAGGAAATGGTCTAAACATTCAAGGCCATTGAAGTAAATTTTTAAGATTCATAAATCTTTAATTAGGTGTTTTGGCTCGATTAGGAATTTATTAAAAGTGTAGACCTAAATATGAATTATGATATTTCAATAGGATTTAATTGAGATTTTCTCATTTTTAATTTGATACTTATGTAATTTTCTCTCTTAATTAAATCATTTAAAATTGCTTTGATAGTGGCGTTGGCCCTTATGCAGGAGCAAAGTGAGGCAACAAACAAAAGTCAACGATTTAATTAAAAGATAAAAACGCATAGATATTAAATTAAAACTTGAGGAAAGTTTATGTACCTGCCCTGTGATTTTTCTGAGGAAAAAAAAGCCAAATTTTTTTCTCAAGAAGAGCACGTACGTCTAAAATTCTCACTAGTAGAACTTTCATTACAAAAAGAATAAAAAAGTCATGATAAACTATTAAACTCTGAAAAAATCAAGGGAGAATTACACTCAGGTCCCAAGGAAGAAAAAAAATTACAAAAAAGTCCATTGAAATCATAAAATTACAAAAAAGTCCCAAGAGAATTTTTGTTGTAAATACATACATTTCGTGTTGTAAATACATACAAATATTTACAACAGGAAAATTATATATTTACAACAACACGAAAAGTAATTTTCATTCCGTACAAATAATATAAAAAAAGTCTCAAATCATTTACAACAGGAAAAATATATATTTACAACAACATTTAAACACCTGACCATTTACAACAGAAAAAGTATGTATTTACAACAGAAAAAGTATGTATTTACAACAACATTTAAAAAATTCTGTACAAATAATATCAAAAAAGTCCCAAACCATTTACAACAGAAAATGTATGTATTTACAACAGGAAATGTATGTATTTACAACAAAAATTGCCTTGGGACTTCTGGGTAATTTTGTGATTTTAAGGGACTTTTTTGTAATTTTTTTCCTTCCTTGAGACCTGAATGTAATTCTCCCAAAAATGAAACTCAATCAAGAAACGCAAGTTTCGAAAGCTCTATTTTATTATATAAACAAACACAACAGTACCAACAAGCGTTGACCATTTTGAATCATAAATCAAAATCAGAGAACTGAGTATTATTGAGAGATAAGAATGGAGAGAAGAGTGGGGATTATAGGTGCCGGAACCAGTGGCCTTCTTGCCTGCAAATACTTAGTAGAGAAGGGATTTCAACCAGTCGTCTTTGAAGCTGAAGACGGTGTAGGAGGACTCTGGAGGCACACAATTGAGTCTACCAAGCTTCAAAACAACAGGGAAACTTACAGGTTTTCTGATTTTCCATGGGATTCTTCTGTCAAAGAAGAGAATCCAAGTAACCTCCAGGTTTTCCAGTATTTGGACTCCTATGCTAAAAATTTTGGGATCCTATCTTACATCAGATTCAACTCCAAAGTCATTGATATTGACTATGTAGGCGAGGTAACTGAAGAAATTACCCAGTTTTGGGATTTGTGGGGTGGAACTGGCAAGCCCTTTGGTTCTAAGGGAAAATGGCACCTTCAGGTGCAAGACACCGAAACTCTTTCCACTGAGGTAGGTATTTACATACAAATCATAGATACATATCTGCATTGTAAAGAATCTGAAAAATAATGAGTTGTACTGTTTAGGTGTGTGAGGTTGAGTTTGTGGTACTGTGCATTGGAAAATATAGTGGTTTGCCAAAAATGCCTGAGTTCCCTGCTGGGGAAGGCCCAGAAGTGTTCAAAGGTCAGGTCATGCACTCTATGGAATTCTCTTCAATGGCAAATGAGGAAGCTGCTGAATTGATCAAATCAAAGAGAGTAACAGTAATAGGTTCTCAGAAATCTGCCTATGATATAGTTGCAGAGTGTACATCTGCAAATGGTAAATACTAATACTCCCTCTGGTCCTAAATATAAGACGTATATTTTTTATACTTGTCGATATTTTCTTAATTTACCCCTACTGATTAATCAAAAAGGAGAAGGAATGAAGAAAGATGACAAAGATGTTTTAGAAAATACATGTATATTAACTAACTTTCTTAATCTAATTAAATTAGATAAATATATCTTATATTAAAGATCGAAGGTAGTAATACCTTCTCTTTTTGTCTTCTTACATAAAAGTTGTGTCTCTCTTAAAATGCTTTCCATGCAGGAACCAAGAAGCCTTGCACAATGGTTCAGAGAACAGCACACTGGTTTTTACCAAATTTTAACATTTGGGGAATTAATTTTGCATTCTTATACCTCAGTCGCTTCTTTGAGCTTTTAATTCACAAGCCTGGTGAATCCTTTTTCCTTAGCCTTGTGGCTACTCTCTTCTCCCCATTGGTAAATCCTGCACATCTCATATGCGTATATACTCTCTCACAAATAAAGAAATAATATTCTTCATGTTGATGAATGATTCTTTTTCATCTGTGCATTTTCAGATATGGGCAATCTCAAAGTTTGTTGAATTGAATTTAAGATGGAGGTTGCCACTGGACAAGTTTGGAATGGTACCTAATCACAGCTTTCTTCAAGAGTTTTCTTCATGTCAGATTGCAATACTTCCTGAAAATTTTTATGACAAAGTGGAAGAAGGAAGCATCATTATAAAGAGATCACATGGTTTTATTAGGTTCTGCAAAGAAGGTTTGATCATTGATGGAGAATCAAAACCATTCGAGACAGATCTAGTGATTTTTGCCACAGGGTTCAAATGTGACCAAAAGCTCAGAAACATATTCAAATCTCCAGTCTTCCAAAATCTCATCCCTCCCTCAACTACCTCCTCAGTTCCTTTATATAGGTTTGACTATTTATCATTTACAGACAAATTTCTTAACTAAGCACTGAGCGAAGATTAATAGTACCTCTAGTCCTTACTATAGGAGCCAATTAACTCTCTTAGAGACATTAAGGAAGCTAAATAAATTATTTTAAAGTACTAATATTTATCATTTTTCTTTAAACTAATTTTCCTAATTTATAAACTGATATATAACCTAATAATGCACAACATATGCTATGATTAAATAGTTTACTTAGTTTTCTTAATCTCTCCACATACAAAAACGTCAATTGAGCCTTATCTCAAGAATCGGAGGGAGTAAAATCTAAAACTAACCAAATATTTTGAATATGTTGTACCATTACAGGCAGATAATCCATGCCAGAATCCCACAAGTGGCAATAATAGGATTTGCAGAGGGACTCTCAAATCTGTTTGGTTTTGAAATGAGGTGCAAGTGGCTAGCAAGCTTTTTGGATGGTAACATTGAACTGCCGAGTGTTAGGGAAATGGAAAAAGAAGTTAAAATCTGGGAAGGTACTATGAAGCTATATGGTGGGAGTAGTTATTGGAAGTCATGTATCACTAATTGTAATATCTGGTATAATGACCAAATCTGCAAGGACATGGGATGTAACCCCAGAAGGAAAAATGGTATTTTTGCAGAACTTTTCCAACCTTATGGACCCACTGATTATGTGGGCCTTTCCACTAAATGATCAATTTGGAGATTTTGTTTTCCTACATATTAGATTTGCATTATCATGTTACTGAATCCATTTTTCCTTGTATTGGATATTTCGTTACCAAAAAAACAAGTCATTGAAAATTGAGAAAATGATAGAAAAATACCACTTGAATTTCAAAATCAGTAAATCTCCTTCAGAAAGTCAAACTCGTCCATGAGCACTCGAAGTAATTTTTCTTTGTTTTTGACTCTTAACATTGATTAACAAAATAACTTGGTGGGCTGCACCAGTAGATTAACACATGAAGGACTGTCTTGAAAGTTGCTAAGCTAATTAATGTAGCTAGAGAAAATTTCAAATGGTAGGTGTTAGATGATGTGAGAGAAACACCACTACAAAAGACAGATTTAACGTTCGTTTTTAGGATCCTAAGATGACTATTTTTAGGAGTAGTATATGTGAGTATCGTTGAAAGTTTTAAAATAAACGTTCTTTTTTAAACAGTCGTTGTAAGTCTACCTACAATGATTTTTATTTAAAACAATCCTTATAAGTTTGAATATTTTGGACTTTCAACGACTGTTTTTGGAAAAACAGTCGTTGAATGTAAGAAAAAAAGGTACAATTGTAAGTCACTTATGAGGACTATTTTTTGAAAAACAATTGTTGTAAGTTAAAAAACAAAATTTAGGATGACTTTTTTTTCCCCAAAAATAGTTGTTGAAAATATTTTAATTTTTTCAAAAAATATAATTTTTCTCTCTCTCATACGTTGAAAACAGAGGGGTTTGCCATTGTCTTGTTTGCATAGGCATCCGAGCTTGATAATATCAATGTTTTAAAACCCGGACTGGATTGGCCGAACCGGATTGGAAACCGGTTAGTAAACCAGTCCGGTTCGAACATCAACTCGGTTTTTTTTTTTTTAAAAAATAATTTTTAATTAAATTTTCTTTAGAATTTCATACTAATTACCCTGAAATCTTTAATTTCTTAACAGTTTGGTCCTGGATTAGCTCTGATCTAATCCACTGACTTGACCTAGTACCCTCGGTTCGGGTTTCAGAACATTGGATAATATTCCATACCTATTGCCTCCATTTTCATAGTTTGGTGAATGGGTGTCAAAGATCTTTTTGTTGTTTCTGAAACACCCTCCCCAATGTGGTACTTTCATCCAATCACCAAAGAATTGTTATTCTCGGAGTTTGACTTCATGCGCCCTAGACTCAGAGGTCGTCGGTGCTTTTATGGTGCTTACCGGTGTTGTTTTCAGTGAGCTCGAGGAAGCCACAAAAGGTTGCTGTTGCTTGGCTTTTCAAAGGACAAGAGACTTCGAGGTAGACATACCTGCCACAATGTCCAAGACGCAGCATCAAAGGCCGCCGCCATGAAGCTAACAATACAGATATAAGATAGAGCATCAAATAAAACAATTTTTTTTCTTTTAAAAAAAGAGATTCAACGTTGAAGAAGGATGAAAGGAAAGGGGAAATGAGAGGAAATAATGAGGGGGGGAGAACCGGGAATGTAGGTGGTGAATGACGCAGTGAACTTAGTAGCGGATTTCACCAATGATGCAGTGAATTGTGGCTTGGAATTGGGTTCAGATTCAATGGAATTAATCACAAAAGAAGAAGGTTCCACCTCCACCAACTTGCCTTTAAAGAACAAATCATCATAAGGAGAGAACAAAAGTTTAGGATCACCAAGCCTATTGGTGAACGAAGAGAGCGTAAATTTAAACTCTCCGTCACCATCTCTGTTGTTCTCTTCAGTGTCGAAGTCAACGATGGTGATGATGGTGGTGGCGCTGAGAGAAGGGGGAAGAGGAGCCCCAGGAGGGAGGGAAGAAGCGGCTCGCCAATATTTGAGCAAGCTAAAAGCTTCCATGGTTGGGAGAGCGAATGAAGGAGATTTTAGTGGCATTGCTACAGAAAGTACTTTTAACGTCCGTTTTTAAGTCCTTTCTATGTCCCTTTTTAGGGGAACGCCTATGTGAGCGATGTAGTAAAGTTTGAGAACGTTTCTTAAAAAGGGGACGCCAAAAGGGGGTTTTTTTTTTAAAAAAAAAATGAAGTCATACCCGAAGCACGTCCTCAAGAAGCCTTGCTCGTCGTCGCCTCTCAACACCGGCATTGTCCCTAAGATTGTCGTTGTCCCTCCCGATGTCGAGCTCTAACGTGAAAGTATTTACTTCTTGACACCAGTGGAGAAGAGCCGGTTCAAATCATTGGCGGCAGTGGTGAAGAGCAAGAAGAAGAAATAATAGAGTGAGAGAGCAATGACAAACAGAGAATAGCAGCAACGTTAACGACGTCATGGCCATGGCTAATAATCTACAAATTCTCTCCTCCGATCAGTACTTGATAGATATACTCTCTGAGAAGCTCTAGACGCAAAGAGATAGAAGAAGAGGGCGTGTCGCTGTTTGGAGACCTCACCCTGAGAACATTTTGGATCTGCCCAAATTTGTCACTGTCATGGTTGTAACGGTTCTGTTTCTTTAGATCTGCCTCTGTTGTGGCAAGGAAAGTATAAATCACCACCCCTTCTTTGCCTCCCGGCGGGCACTTCTTCAAATCCACCTCCGTCTTTCGCTGACCTTTATTATTTGGCTTAGGGTTTAGTGGAGAGAGGAGATCAACTATGACGCTGAGAAAGGTGGTGAACTCGAACTGAAGGCGAAAAAGCATAAGAGGCCATGGGAAGCTTTTTAGGAGAGGAAGAGAGAAAGGGACGGTGAGAAGTGGGGAAAACGGAGGAGAAAAGGGGAAGATTTTTAAGGTTTCCAATACTCAAAACTCACTCATTAAATATGGTAAATAGATTGGGGGGTTAGGGTTTGGCTTTAATTTGTAAGGGAGCTTAGATGAGTTGGAGGAGGGACATGAGAGAGAAGTCAGTAAAATTGATATGGGAGAGAGAGGGAGTATGGTCCATGTGAATCAAATAAGGACTGACCCTGTGAAAGACCAAAACCACGATGTCGCTCTGATGGAACAAAATCAGCTCTCGCATGATCAGTGGGACCCGAATGAAGATATTGCGCCTGATTTTTTGGAGGACAACGGGACGATTGTGCCTGAAACCCAACCTCTACATCTGAATGGAGGGGACATCGACTAGCTCAGGCTGCGTGGACTCTAGAAAATGATTTTAAGGATCTCACCAAGGAAGCTTGGTGTGAGAAAAATTGGCTTCAAGGTTTGCAAAGTTCCTAAATATCTGCCACTGATTGGAACAACAACAGGGTTGGTAATTTCAACAAAAAGAAAAAAGAGCTGATTCGTCGTCTGGAGGGAATTGATAATGTCAGGAGAATGAATATACAGACGGGTTTATTTAGACTGGAGCGAAAGCTATGGCATGAGTACCACAAAGTTGCTACTCAAGAAGAAATTACCTGGTTCCAGAAATCTAGAAGTAAATGGCTACAGGGGGGAGATAGAAATACCATATTTTTCCATGCTTCTACTATAATTAAAAGGAAAAAGCAGAGAATTGGTACTATCCTGAATGATAGGGGAGATTGGGTTGAGGACCACGATACGGCTAAAATGATGGCCCATGATTTCTTTCTCAATCTTTACACTCGTGATGCCTTTATTAAAGACCCTGGAGAATTGTGCTCTAACTTTCCTCTGATCGAAAATAATGATTTGCGATCATTGTCAAGAAGAGTTACCAGAGTGGAGATAAAGAATGTGACTTTTGCTATGGGAGCGTTTAAAGCCCCGGGACCTGACGGCCTTAATGCTCATTTCTTTCAGACTCAGTGGAATGTTGTGGGGGATAAAATTTGTGAGTTCATTGAGGATTGCTTTAATAACCCCTCCAACATGTCCACCATTAATAAATACAAGATTGTTCTTATACCTAAGGTTGATAATCCTTCGTCGTTAAAAGACTTTCGACCAATTTCTTTGTGCAACGTAAGTTTTAAAATCATCACTAAAGTTTTGGCTAGCAAATTCAGGGGTATCATGGACCAGCTTGTAAGTCATGAGCAATGCAGTTTTATTGCGAACAGATCCAGCTGCGACAACATCCTAATTGCCCAAGAGATCATACACTCCATGAGAATGAAGGGCAAGAAGAAAGGTTTTGTGGCCATCAAGATTGATATGGAGAAAGCCTTCGACAAACTTGACTGGGGTTTCATTAAAAATACCCTAATATGCTTGAATTTGGACAATAATCTTATTGATCTCATTATGGCTTGTATGTCTATTGCTTCTATGTCTATCCTTTGGAATGGTGATGAAAGCCCGAGCTTTACACCCTCTAGAGGGGTTAGGCAAGGAGATCCGTTAATCCCGTACATTTTTGTCCTTTGTATGGAACGTCTTGGTCACTTTATTAAATCGAGTGTCGGGCCGGCGTTGGAAGCCATTTACCTTTAAAAGGGAAGCCCTCGGATCTCCCATCTGTTCTTCGCGATGATCTCATTCTTTTACGGAGGCTTCCACTAGTCAAATGATGGAAGTTCGTAAAGTAATGCAACTATTCTGTGAGGTCTCTGGCCATAGAATTAATTTGAAAAAATCTAGAATGTTTTGTTCTGCTAATGTCAATTTCAACAGAGCCCTTGAGTTAAGCAGATTGCTAGGGATTGGAATTACTTCTGATCTTGGAAAATATCTTGGGGTTCCGATTATTCATAAAAGAGTAACGAAAGGTACTTATCACCCCATTGTTCAAAAAGCTAAAAAAAGGTTGTCCATGTGGAAAAGTAAATTTTTGACAATGGCTGGGCGTTCTGTCCTCATAAAATTTGTCTTATCCTCTCTTCCCGCGTACTTTATGCAATCAACTCTTCTCCCCATTTGCACTATCAATGAGATTGACAAGATCTCCAGAAGATTCCTTTGGTCTCAAAATGAGGATGTCAGGAAAATGCATCTTGTTGCTTGGGATAAAATTACCCAGGAAAAGAAGGAGGGTGGTTTGGGCTTTAGAAATCTTCGGCAACAAAATAAAGCGTTCATTATGAAACTGTGTTGGAGTCTCCTGACCAGAAAGCAAGCTCTATGGGTCCAGTGTTTCTGGTCTAAGTATAATTGTGGAAACTCGGCTGTGCCTAAAATCTCAAAGAAACGTAACTCGTCCTCTGCATGGAGAGCGATTGTTGACGTTTGGGAGGACTTCATTAAGGGAGTTGGTAGGAAGATCAGGAATGGGGCTGATACTAAATTCTGGACTGATCTTTGGCTTCCCTTTGACCGTCCTTTAGTTACCTATGTTGTTTATCCTTCCTTAATCAACGAAGATGAGTCTGTGCGTGATCATCTTTTGAATGGAAGTTGGGACACGAATAGATGGCGTGGGATCCTTCACTCCCACATCATTAATAACATTTCTTGAATGAACCCGCCTGGTAGTGGCTCCCCGGATTGCTTCACCTGGAGAAATGCGAAAGATGGCTGCTACTCTGTTAAAGCTGCTTACCTATATATCTCTAATCAAGCAAGAAGGAGTACAAGTAATTTCTGGTCCCTAATGTGGAAATGGCAGGCTTGCGATGAAAGCCTCTGCCTGTTTCAATGCAATCAGGAGGAGAGCGTGCTCCACATAATCAGAGACTGTGAGAAAGCGAAAAAAATTTGGGCAGAAATCTTAAAACCTAACTACTTTTCCCAGTTCTTTGCAGGTAATTTGCAGGTATGGCTCAATTGGAACACCAACCATAACCCTGGTAAGGGAAGATTTCATGGATTCTCTTGGCCACGAGTCTTCAGTTTGGGATGTTGGATTCTTTGGACATCCAGATGCAGCTTTCTATTCCAAGGCGAACACAAAGATACCAGGGAGTTGCTCCACTTGTGTAATTATCTTCTTATGGAAAATCATGTTAATCACAACCTATTTCATTAAATTTTTCAACTTGACAGGTACGAGGAGAGATCTTGGACCCCCCCTCCGGACGATGCAGTCCGAATTGATGTAGACGGATCAGTTCGCCACAACTTTCAAGCAGCTTGCGGAGGAGTAATCAAGAATTCTGAAGGGCACTGGCTGATGGGGTTTTGAAAATCCCTTGGTCTCCATACTGTTATTGAAGCAGAGCTCTATGCCATCAAGCTGGGATTGAATTTGGGACTTCAGATGGGATTTCAAAAATCCTCCTTTATTCGATTCCTTGGATGCGATCAACATCCTCATGAGAGGCTCTTTTGTTATGCCGACCATCCATTGCGCGACCTTATTAGGAGACTAGAGACCTTCTGTACCGGGACCGGGACGTGACGCTCCGATATACCCCGAGGGATAACATCTCTTGTCGACTATATGGCCAAGGAGGGTCATAATGCTCCTGGCGATGCGAGACTTGTTATTAGTCCCGGCAATTCCTTCAAGATGCCTGGATATAGCTTTACAGGACCAATTGGTCTGTAGACCCTAGTTCTTTTACTAGTTTGTTGTATTTTGGTGCTAGTCTTTCATAGACTAGCCTCTCCTACTTCTCAAGCTTCGGCTTGCCTGTATTTTCAAAAAAAAAAAAAGAATCAAATAAGGACAAAGGAAGATTACAATTTTCTATTCAGGGACGATGTATGTACATTTTAAGGCTAGGAGTGAAATGTATAGTGTATATACTGTCTTATATATATATATGAGTTTATCGTTTGTCATGTCACTTGACATAAGGTTATGTCAAGTCACCCCAAAACGACGTCGTTTTGGGAGTTGATTAATTCCCCTAACCTCAAAACAACGTCGTTTTGAGGTTAGGAGAATTAATGAAGGGTGTTTTAGTAAAATTCATGTAATAGATACAAAAACAAAAATATCAAAATACCATTCATTAATTCTCCTAACTCCCAAAACGACATAGTTTTTGAGTGACTTGACATAACCTTATGTCAAGTGATATGACAAACGATAAACTCTATATATGTGTGTGTCTATATATATATATATATATATATAAAAAGAGATCGGCGCATCACAATTCGCAATGCTGAATGAATAGGTTGTCTGGTTAGTTAGTTAGTTTAAAAAAAACTCTAAACTCTAAAAACTAAAAAAAAAAAAGTTGACTGGTTTGAAGGTTTATCAAATAATGAAAGTTGCTCCATTTGTGTTTTTAAATTTATCATTAATGCTTCATCGATGTTTTCTTAATTATATATTTATTCTCAAAAACATTCGCAAAGCCCAAGCTATGACTTTAAAAGAGATGAATAAATTTCTTTCTACCAGAGAAAAGGATGGATAGCCAATTTCTGTGATTATTATTTCAATGATAATAAGAAAATATAAAAATAGGTTTCACCTTTGAAATATTTTATATATTATTTATGGGGAAATCATTTCTGCATCTACTGCAGAAAAACTTTTCTGTAGCAGCCCTAAACGGTGTCGTTCCATATTATTTTTTGATAAAGGGTAAAATTGTAATGTTAGTATGGAGAGGACAGAGGGAATATGTCAGACTGCAAAGCATAACGCAAAGAATATTAAATACATGATAAAATATTTATTTCCTTACAGGAGATAGTCGTAGACTAGAAGTTTTTCTTCCTTGGCGTAGTAATATGCTCTGAATATGACAATGTTGGGGTGCTTGACCTTTCCGACGATGTCCATGTACTGCTCGAACTCATTCCTGGCATATGGGTTTACGTCCTTAAGCCTCTTAACCGCCACCGAAGAACCGTCGTCGAGCACCGCCTTGTAAACCATCTCCAAGCTGCCTTTTCCAAGCATCTCCACCGATGCTCGGAGCAATTCCTCCAGCTCGAATTGATTCCTCCAATCAAATAACACAAGCCTGCTTCGGTCTATGCTTGAAAGGCTTATATATTCTGATGCGTTTAAAAACAGGGAAGAGAGGGGATTTTGCAGCGTGGAGTGTAGGTACAAGCAGATATTCATAGACGAGGAAGAGATTATTCAAAGAGATATTTGTTCTCTGACCGCCATGAAAATCCCCACATCGTCTACTTCATCATCATCATCATCATCTTCTTCGTCTTCTTCTCGTGCTCATCGGAAAGGACCCAGAAATAACCGAGCCGTGGGTTTGTCTACTGATGCTCCGTGGATATGTTTGAATAAGATATATTAAGTGGAGTTAAAAAAGAAGAAGAAGCAAAAACGACACCGTTTGGGGATGCTGTAGAAAAGTTTTTCAGATGCATAAATGATTTCCCCATTATTTATTGTCTGATTGTCATTTGTTATTTATTTATACATGGCACATGGCTGAGAGAAATGTCCAGAAGATCTGTGAAGCATGAGGGGTTTAATTAATTAATTGGATTAGTAATTAAAATTAAAAAGAGATACAATAGTGACTAGGGAGGTGCATGGAGCATTAAAAGGAGATGAACAGGTGTTAGAGAGAGAGAGAAGAGAATCATTGCTTGAATGTAAATGATAGGGATGTTAAATATCACTTTTAGCGTCGTTTTTTAAAAACGGACATTAAAAGTTTATATTCAACATTTTTTTTAGAAAATAGATGTTAAAAGTAAAACAAAAATTACAGAAATGTCACCGTATATCCTTTAACATCAATTTTTTAAAAAACAAACGTTAATTGAGGATGTTAAATCCTTACTTTGTAGTAGTGAAAGAGAGAAAGATGGAGAGAAAGAGGATTAGAAAGGAAATGGTCTAAGCTTTCAGGGCCATTGCAGTAAATTTCTAAGATTCATGAATTTTTAATTATACCTTTTGGCCTGATTAGAAATTTATTAAAAGTATAGGCCTAAATATAGATTATGATATTTCAACAGGATTTAATTGGGATTTTCCCATTTTTAATTTGATACTACTTATGTATTTCTCTCTCTTGATTAAATCATTTAAAATTGCTTTGGTAAGTACTGTTGGCCCTTGTGCAGGAGCAAACTGGGGTAACAAAACAAAACAAAGTCAATGTTTTAATTAAAAGATAAAAAGGCATAGATATTACATTAAAAATTGAACAAAAGTTAAAGTATATATACCTGGACTATGATTTTTCCAAGTGAAAGAAAAAAAAAGAGACAAAAGGTTTTCTCAAGAAGAGCACTTGCGTCTAACATTCTCACAAAAAGAGCACTTGAACTTTCAATACAAAAAGAATCAAAAGGTCATGATAAACTATTAAACTCTGAAAAATCAAACTCAATCAACAGTACCAACTTGTGTGGACCATTTTGAATCATAAATATAAATCTAAACCTTATTAAAGTTATTATGCTCAAATCATCAGTGAGAGAGAGAACAAAAGTCTGGAAAGAAGAGTGGGGATTATAGGAGCAGGAATCAGTGGCCTTCTTGCCTGCAAATACATATCAGAGAAGGGATTTCAACCACTCGTCTTGGAAGCTGAAGATGGCATAGGAGGACTCTGGAGTCACATCATTGAATCTACCAAACTTCAGAACAGCAAGGAATCTTACAGCTTTTCAGATTTTCCTTGGGATTCTTCTGTCAAAGATGAGTATCCAAGTAGCCTCCAGGTTTTGCAGTATTTAGATTCCTATGCTCAAAAGTTTGGGATCCTATCTTACATCAGATTCAACTCCAAAGTCGTTGATATCAACTATGTAGGCGAGGTTACTGAAGAGATTACCCAGGGATGGGATTTGTGGGGTGGAACTGGCAAGCCCTTTGGTTCTAAGGGAAAATGGCACCTTCAGGTGCAAGACACCAAAACTCTTTCCACTGAGGTAGGTATTTACATAGAAATCACAGATACATATGTGCATTGTACAGAATCTGAAAATAATGAGTTATACTGTTTATCTACAATATTGGATGTTTTGTTTAGGTGTGTGAGGTTGAGTTTGTGGTTCTGTGCATTGGAAAATATAGTGGTGTACCAAGCATACCTGAATTCCCTACTGGACAAGGCCTAGAAGCGTTCAAAGGTCAGTCATGCACTCTATGGAGTTATTTTCAATGGCAAATGAGGATGCTGCTCAATTGATCAAATCTAAGAGAGTAACAGTAGTAGGCTCTCAGAAATCTGCCTATGATATAGTAGCTGAGTGTGCATGTGCAAATGGTAATATACTAATACCTTCTCTTCTTGCCTTCCTACAAATCATAAATACTCATGTGATCCTATTTATAAGGCAGAGAGAGAATGTTTGTTTTGATCCTCTTTATAAGTTACTCCGTACATGATTATTATTATTTTTTCATATGAAGGTACAACTACACCGCTCATTCGCTCATTTATTATCATGTGAATTTGTTTCGTGGGGGTATATTGTATATTAAGATGGGGCTAAGTTAGAAAGTTGTTAAATTTTAAGATAGTTAATGAGATTTAATGTTTTTCTTAATCTGTATGAAATATGGTGAAAGTGATTTATAAGTTATAAATAGGATCGGAGGAGTAAAAAGTTATATCTTTGAATGTTTTCTGTACAGGAATAAAACATCCTTGCACAATAATTCAAAGGACACCACACTGGTTTCAACCAGATGCTAATATCTAGGGAATAAATCTTGGATACTTGTACTTTAATCGCTTCTTAGAGCTCTTAGTTCATAAGCCTGGTGAATCCTTCTTCCTTAGCCTTGTGGCTACTTTGTTATGCTAATATCTGGGGAACCAATCTTGGATACTTGTACTTCAATCGCTTCTCAGAGCTTTTAGTTCATAAGCCTGGTGAATCCTTCTTCCTTAGCCTTATGGCTACTTTGTTGTCTCAATTGGTAAATCCTGCACATCACATATCCCTATGCAGATATATACTCAAACAAATAAATCATCTTCATGCTGAAGATGATTCTTCTTCATCTGTGCATTTTCAGAGATGGGCAATCTCAAAATTTGTTGAATCAAACTTAAGATGGAGGCTTCCATTGGACAAGTTTGGATTGGTGCCTAGTCACAGCTTTCTTCAAGACGTTTCTTCATGTCAGATTGGAATGCTTCCTCAAAATTTTTATGACAAAGTGGAAGAAGGAAGCATCATCGTTAAGAGATCAAAGGTCTTTAGGTTCTGCAGAGAAGGTTTAGTCATTGATGGAGAATCTAAACCATCAGAGAGATCTAGTGATTCTTGCCACAGGGTTCAAAGGTGACCAAAAGCTCAGAAACATATTCAAATCTCCAATATTCCAAAATCACATCACCCCCTCATCTACCTCCTCAGTTCCTTTATACAGGTTAGACCATTTGTCTTTCACAGATAGGATTCTACTCCCTCCAGTCCACAATGTACGAACTAATTGGAGGGTTGATTTCGACCATTAATGTAAGACTTATTTTATATATTTGTCAATATTTTTTTAATTTACCCTTATTAATGCTCCCTCAACAATAATCAAATAAGAGAGAGACGAAAGAAATTATGAAAGATGATTAGGGTGTTTTGTTAAAAAAAAAGATTTCATATTAACTAACTTCATTAATCTAATCAAATTAGATAAATAGCTTTTATATTAAAGACCAGAGGGAGCAAGAACTAAGCAAAGCTGACCAAATATTTTGAATATGTTGTACCATTACAGACAACTACTTCATGCTAGAATCCTACAAGTAGCAATAATAGGATTTACAGAGGGACTCTCAAATCTGTATGCTTCTGAAATGAAGTGCAAGTGGCTAGCAAGCTTTCTAGATGGAATCATTGAGCTGCCCAGTGTGAGAGAAATGGAAAAGGAAGTGAAAATGTGGGAAGATAGTATGAAACTATATGGTGGGAGGTGTTATTGGAAGTCATGTATTGGAAATTGTAATATCTGGTACAATGACCAACTTTGCAAGGACTTGGGATGTAACCCCAGAAGGAAAAATGGTATTTTTGCAGAACTTTTCCAACCTTATGGACCCACTGATTATGTGGACCTTTCCACTAAATGATCAATTTGGAGATTCTGTTTTCCTGCATCTTAGTTTTGCATGATCCTGTTACAGAATCCATTTTTTCTTGTAGTGGATATTCCATTACCAAAAAAAAAAAAAAAAAAATTTATTTAAAATTTTCCTAAATTGTATATTTTAAACATGCTTGCTATGTGTATGAGTCTATGAGATATATAAATTGAAACATATAGTTGACCTTTTAATAACTGAGGCCTTTAGCTAATATATGACCCAACATTACACACATAGACTCACAACTATTGTGTGTATAAAAATAAATTAAGAACAATATATCATATATTATTGATAGTATACAATATGGTTTGTTTTGCAAACTATACAATATGATATTTATTTTACAATGTTTTTGTTATACTCAATCATTTAAAACAAAAATATTTATATTAATTTTTGTGTGACTTGATTATATTATTTTCAAACAAATATAAAATAAATTATCAAACCTAATTTTCGAAGTAGACAATCGTGAGAAATAGATCACGAAGCACATAATTACAGAAATTTTTCTCACAATAGTCCCACGTACAGCAGTCTACTTTTCTATTGGGAAAATCTCATATAAAATTGTTTGAAATAGGAAAATTTTAAATCAAGCAAGTAAATTCAACAAACCTCTAATTAAGTCAATGATCCAATTTAAAATTTTAAAATATGGATAAAATAATTTTATTATCCTCTCATAGTCTCCTCCTTTCTCTCAAAAGAGTTTCATTGCTCTCTAACTTGTTTTTTTCCCATAAATGTATGTATATGTGTATCGAGATTGATATATAATAAATTAAAATATGATTAGCTTAAAATTTAATATTTAAGTTTATTTTGTAGTCTCAATATTATTTGTACAAATTATAAAAAAAAAAAAAAAAATTATACACATTAATGTGTTGTGTGTGTGTGTTCGCTCACACCCACATGTGCATGTGTGTGTCATGGTTCCGAAACTTGATTGGATTGAAAACCGGTGAAACGACCAATAAATTGATCTGATCCAAGTATCAACCCGGTTTGATGTTAAAAAAAATCAATTTTTAAAAAAAGCTTTTTCAAAATTTCATTTTAATTATCTTGAAATCTTCAATTTCTTACTAGTTTAACTCTAGATTAGCTCCAGTTTAGTCTAACCCATTAACCTTTGACCAAATTTCGCAGTCAGTTTAGTAGTTGGTCCGGTTTCGGAATCTTGGAAATAACCCTCGAGCTTGTTGTTGCTTAAATCGAGAGTGTAGAAAAATGGGTATCTGAATGATTTCTTTGGGGATTGATCCTATGAAGTTGGGGTTGACATGGAAGAATATGCTTTTGCTTGATTTTTTTTTTTTTTCCGGTCAGTGCTAAATTGAACTTTTTATTATTATTTTTTCCTTTGTCAGCTTCCACGTTAGCCTTATCAGTCAAAGACTCTCCCCCTAACAGTAAAAAAAAACAGAGTTAGTCTTGAGCAAAAAAAAAAAAAAAACAGAGTTAGTGGTTTTGATATTTTTGCCCCACTTTTCAGAACTCATGTGTGCTTAGTATAGGATGTTGGATGTACTTTAGGTAAAAAGTTATGAGTATTTTTGTACCTCCATCCTATATAATTTTTTATTGATGGTAATATGATTTTTTTGCCTACTGTACAATATGATATTTATTTACAACGATTTTTTCTTTTTACTATTTTCAAACCAATTTAAAATAAATTATCAAATCTAATTTTCGCAGCACATAATTACAAAAAAAAAAAAAAATCACACTGTAGTCCCACAGCAGTCTACTTTTCTTTATATAATACAAGATATAATATATATTAAATAGTACCAGTAGATTACAAGTAATTATGGATATACTTAGTACTATGAGGATGGATTATTAATTATTAATTGATTATCTTGAGTTCAATGTGTTTATGAATGTAATACTCCTCATGTAGAACATTATTGTGGAGTTGATGTTGGCATTAAATATAAGAAATATTTTATGTTTATCAATTTTTTTTCTTCAAATTAATTTATTGATATTTCCTAAACAATAATTAATTAGGGGAGAATTAAAGAAGATGATTAATATGTTTTAAAAAGAAAAATATATATTAACTAACTGTCCTAGTCCTAGATATATTAGAGTTAGGTAATTAGGACTCATAAATAGAATTAGAATGGTACTCTAACTAGGACTAAATGAATTTTAGTAGGCTAACCTTTTCACTGAAAGCATGGGTCCAAGTATCCAAAAGAATGCTTTTATGGATTGAAGAAACATGGTCGTCTTATCCAAAAGAGTAGCTCAAGTCAGACAGGTACACCGTACACTAGAACCGCCTATATTGAATAGAAACTGATGAAAGTACGAAAGAATTCACCCAGCTGTTTTGGAAGTAGATCTTTTCATCATCCATTTTTTTATAAACCCATCTAAGTAGTTGATTAGGAAGATGAGAGAAAAATCTAAAAGGTATAATTTGATAATATGATCTTTTAATTGATTGAACAAACATAATTTAAAAATTATAAGAGATGATAGAAAAAATAGATAATGAGGAAAACCTCACCCAGCCGCTCTCTCTCTCTTATCCAGCATAGACCAAACACAACCCACACACTAAGAAAGTTGAAGCAAAACAATTCCAAAACGAAATGTTCTGACCATTTTCAATAATCAACCTCAATCTGTATATAATGCTTATTATTACGAAGCTAAAATCAGAGAACTGAGTATTATTGAGAGATAAGAATGGAGAGAAGAGTGGGGATTATAGGTGCAGGAACCAGTGGCCTTCTTGCCTGCAAATACTTAGTAGAGAAGGGATTTCAACCAGTCGTCTTTGAAGCTGAAGATGGTGTAGGAGGACTCTGGAGGCACACAATTGAGTCTACTAAGCTTCAAAACAGCAGGGAAACTTACAGGTTTTCTGATTTTCCGTGGGATTCTTCTGTCAAAGATGAGTATCCAAGTAGCCTCCAGGTTTTGCAGTATTTAGATTCCTATGCTCAAAAGTTTGGGATCCTATCTTACATCAGATTCAACTCCAAAGTCATTGATATTGACTATGTAGGCGAGGTAACTGAAGACATTACCCAGTTTTGGGATTTGTGGGGTGGAACTGGCAGGCCCTTTGGTTCCAAGGGAAAATGGCACCTTCAAGTGCAAGACACCAAGACTCTTTCCACTGAGGTAGGTATTTACATACAAATTACGAACACATATCTGCATTTGCGTTGTAAAGAATCTGAAAAATAATCAGTTGTTCTATTTAGGTGTGTGAGGTTGAGTTTGTGGTACTGTGCATTGGAAAATATAGTGGTGTGCCAAAAATGCCTGAGTTCCCTGCAAGGGAAGGCCCAGAAGTGTTCAAAGGTCAGGTCATGCACTCTATGGAATTCTCTTCAATGGCAAATGAGGAAGCTGCTGAATTGATCAAATCAAAGAGAGTAACGGTAGTAGGCTCTATGAAATCTGCCCATGATATAGCAGCTGAGTGTGCATCCGCAGATGGTAAATACTAATATTCTCTCCCGTCCTAAATATAAATATAAGACATATTTGAGGAGTCATCCTGGTCTTAAATATATGACGTATTTTTTATACTTGTCAATATTTTCTAATTTATCCTTATTGATGCTTCCTTAACAATAATCAAAGAGGAAAAGAAACCGGGGAATTAAGAAAAATGATTAAGGTGTTTTAGAAAATATATGTCATATTAACTAACTTAACTAACTTTTTTAATCAAATTAAATTAGATAAATATGTTTTATATTAAGGATCGAAGATACCTTCTCTTATTGTCTTCCTACATAAAAGTTGTGCCTCTCTCAAAATATTTTCTATGCAGGAACCAAGAAGCCCTGCAAAATGGTTCAGAGAACAGCACACTGGTTTTTACCAGATTTTAATATTTGGGGAATTAATCTTGCATTCTTGTACTTCAATCGCTTCTCTGAGCTTTTAGTTCACAAGCCTGGTGAATCCTTCTTCCTTAGCCTTGTGGCTACCCTCTTCTCCCCATTGGTAAATCCTGCACATCTCATATCCATATCTACTCTCTCACAAACAAAGAGATAATAATCTTTATGGTGATGAATGATTCTTCTTCATCTGTGCATTTTCAGAGATGGGCAATCTCAAAGTTTGTTGAATCAAACTTAAGATGGAGGTTGCCATTGAACAAGTTTGGAATGGTACCTAATCACAGCTTTCTTCAAGACTTTTCATCATGTCAGATTGCAGTGCTTCCTGAAAATTTTTATGATAAAGTGCAAGAAGGAAGCATCATTATAAAGAGATCACAGGGTTTTATTAGGTTCTGCAAAGAAGGTTTGATCATTGATGGAGAATCAAAACCATTAGAGACAGATCTAGTGATTTTTGCCACAGGGTTCAAAGGTGACCAAAAGCTCAGAGACATATTCAAATCTCCAATCTTCCAAAATCTGATCCCACCCTCTGCTATCTCCTCAGTTCCTTTATACAGGTTTGACCATTTATCATTCACACATAGACAGATTTATTAACTAAGCACTAAGCAAAGATATATACTGCCTCTAGTCCTCAATATAAAAGCCAATTGACTCTCTTGGAGACATTAAAAAAGCTAAATATGCTATGATTAAATAGTTTTTTAGTTTCTTTAATTTCTCCATATACAAAAAAGTCAATTGGGTCTTATCTTAAGAATCAAATAGAGTAAAATCTAAAACTAACTAAATATTTTGAATATGTTGCACCATTGAAGGCAGATAATCCATGCCAGAATCCCACAAGTGGCAATAATAGGATTTGCTGAGGGACTCTCAAATCTGTTTGGTTTTGAAATGAGGTGCAAGTGGCTAGCAAGCTTTTTGGATGGTAACATTGAACTGCCAAGTGTTAGAGAAATGGAAAAAGAAGCTAAAATCTGGGAAGGCAGTATGAAACTATATGGTGGGAGTAATTATTGGAAGTCATGTATTACTAATTGTAATATCTGGTATAATGACCAAATCTGTAAGGACATGGGATCATGTAACCCCAGAAGAAAGAAAGGTCTTCTTGCTGAACTTTTTCTGCCTTATGGACCCACTGATTATGTGGATCTTTCCACCAAATGATCAATTTGTATATTTTTTTTCTTGCTTATGAAGAATAAAACTTTATGCATGTTGTTAGTATTACATAATAAAATTTCTTGAGTTGAGTTTAGATTTTAGAATAACAGTTTCACATAATAAGATAGACTTTTTTTATATCAGTCCATCTCATCACAAATCACATAATTATTAATATTTAGCCTCAATAACCCTTTAAATGTAAGGAAAAAAGAATACTACATTGGGTTCTAAATAGTTCGATTTCTTCATTAAATTGGCACTTATATTAAGAACCAGGGGTAGTATCACATGTCACATCCCAACATGTTATCTTCAATGTAACATTGGTTGCATCTAATCTTTTATAATCACGAGCAAATGTGAATGAAGAAATTCTTTTTCCAGAACAACGACAAACTTCCTTTTTTATTAATTTTTGTCATTTCATAGAAATTGTTTCATTTCAATTACTATGTTTATTGGAAACACAAGACATACTTTCATTTTTTCTCTTACCTGGGGCACAATTTCATGCTGAATGGCACAAAAAGTTTTGAAAATTTAATCTTAAATAGTATTCTATTTTAAAAAAGAAAAAAGAAACTAAACGCTTCTTGTTTTTTCCTTTAAAAAAGTGTTTTTTTGGGGAGGGCTTGCATCCTTCTTGTTTTTTTGTTAACCTTGAAGACTGAGAAGCTGAGGAGGAAGAACTTTCATGGCCATGGCTGCTTCTCCTCTCCTTCACCCTATCCACAAACTCGAATTCCGAAAATGCCCCTTCCTTCCTTTGAATTCCCAATTCCCTCCTCGTCTCCATTTTCTCCCTCGTCGCTTTCCCTCCTCCTCAAACATCCGTGCAAGCACCGCTGTTCTTATGGAGCCGGTATCCCATCTTTCTGTCATACTCTGATATTTTGTTGAGTTTGGGTTGTTTCTGAAACTTGGACGATCAAAAAGTCAAGCACGCACATTTATATTTGTATGCTGACATAACAGAATTTGGGAATTGCGATGGTTTCAATTGGTTCTTGATATTAACAAGAAGGGTTATCTGTTTGATCATAACTGTTCTTCTTTTTGAAGTGATACCAAAGTTTAATTAAAAAGAAGGGTTAAGGACTAATTTTACCAATAAATAATTAGTCTAGGACCATCCAACACAATAAACTTTTATATGGTCCTAAAATACAAAGGAACCTTTGAAAACTTCAAATCAGCACAAATTCGTTACTTGCTATCTAACTCCGTCTGCTGGAATGAAAAAAAAAAAAATTGCCAGACAACGCACGTGGCCTGGTGAGAGGAATCAACTCTCTCTCTCTCTCTTCCACCTTCATCTTCTTCAGCAATTAATGTAAAAACTTGGACACAGCACAAATAGCACCTATCTCCTTAAGACCCGTAATAACGTTATACAACCCATATTTCAGCCCCCACCCATCATTCTGTTTTCTCCAAAGTTTCTGTCTTTTTCCTGACCCACATCGGATTCCTCCATTTACCGGCCAACCTAACACCGGAAAAAACCCAAAAGGAAAAAATCAAAGAGAGAGAAATATGAACGGTAAATTCCAGGCTTTCATCCCAATTCCAAAGTCTTATTTATTTCTTCACCTAACCCACCTTCGAATTCCGCCACCTTTTACCATTTTCCGACCAACCAAACAGTTCTAAAAGCAAAACAGAGAAAGAAAGAAAGAAGGATAGTGACAGAGCATTATTGATAGCACTGGATCCACCAAGCCCATAAACACTAGACTACGATGAACCCTTTGACTTGGTTGCTAACAAACGAGGGAAAAAAAAAATCAAATCTACAGCAGACGTGTGTTGTCTTACATGGCAAAAATCGAATCTACGGAATGATGGGTGGGGGCTGAAATATGGGTTGTATAACGTTATTACGGGTCTTAAGGAGATAGGTGCCATTTGTGCTGTGTCCAAGTTTTTACATTAATTGCTGAAGAAGATGAAGGTGGAAGAGAGAGAGAGAGAGAGAGAGAGAGATGATTCCTCTCACCAGGTCACGTGTGTTGTCTGGCAATTTTTTTTTTTTCATTCCAGCAGACGGAGTTAGATAGCAAGTAATGACTTTGTGCTGATTTGAAGGTTTCAAAGGTTCATTTGTATTTTAGGACCATATAAAAGTTCATTGTGTTGGGTGGTCCTAGATTAATTGTTTATTGGTAAAATTGATCCTTAACCCTAAAAAGAAAAACTTCGCTCCACTCTTGAAGCCATCTACTACAGCTAATTTCAGCACTTACCTTGTTGGAAATAGTTTCGTGCATGTAGAATTCGAATCATGATGTATTTATGATGATCGGACGAGAATTGCCAAGGCAACCATTTGGGAGTTGAATTGATGTAAACCTGTAATCTAATCTAAGCTTTAAAATTGTGTCTCATTTAAATTATAATTTCTATGGGTGTCATGAGAAACGGAGAATTATAAACTTGGACCGGTTCGATCCAGGCATCAAACTGATTCGGTATTAAAAAAGGGATTTTTATTAAAAAAATTATTTTGAATTTCATGTTAATTATCTTGAAATCTTCAATTTCTTATCAGTTTAATCCATAGTTCCAGTTTAACTCCCGTATAAATCACCGTCCTTTGACCTAATACCCCCAACCGATTTAGTGGCCAGTCAACCTTAGAAATAACCCTGAGCTTGTTGTTGCTTAAATCGAGATTGTAGAAAAATTGGTATCGAATGATTTCTTTGGGGATTGATCCTGTGAAGTTTGAGTTGACATGGAAGAATGTTAACTCCACGATTTCCAGGATTAGAGAGAGATCCAAGCAGTGGCGGAGCCAGGAATTTAAGTTTGTGGGTGCACAATTAATGATGGGATTTGGGGGTTCGCTGCCCCCGAATTTTTTTTTAGGAGGATAAAAGGCAACCTACTCCTTCGTAAAGTTTAGGACTAGAAATGAGGTTCAATTAAAAAGTATTTCCGAGGAAATCAATTTAAACAAAACAATATACTCTAATCTCATGGCATACAGATACCCAGATGTTACACAATCAAATTCCAAAGCAACATGCAAGGAAAAATTATTATGGTTTGTCATATATGATAGGATATTAAAAAGTCAACTATCAACGAAGAAGTAAAGGAGCATAACAAATTCTATAACTCACTAGATTATCCACCAGAGAGCACGACACTTTCAATAGGTTCAACACCAAACACCTACATAAAGGAGGAAGGAAAACAATGAGAACACAAATGCATTACAACTCTACACTATCATAAACACAACTTTGTAGAGATAAGTTTCAAATTTAGGCACATAGTATTGAACAAAATTCAAGTCAAAACAAAATCAATAAGACAACACATATTTCTTACTTCAACATCTCAGCAAAGCTCATTGTCTCATCAATTCCATGTATAAAACTTGCTAGTTCTAAAAACAAAGAATCCATTCCCACAGAACTCGTTTCATCTTGTTCAACAGTAGGATCCACCTCCTACAAACCCTTTGTAAACTAGTTATAGTGAAATATTTTGAGGACCTTGATTACATCCTATGACAAGATATCAAAGGAATGATATAAACCAAAAAAGTTTCTGCCAAAAAAACAAAAGAATATACAGGGTTGTCTGTATAATTACATATCAATTCTTGTTGCAGCTTTTTATTTTCCTCAGTTGTGTAATTTTTCTCCTCAGTCACCTTTAAATACTCTGTATTTTCTCTCAAGTCATCCACTAAAAGATTGATGCAGAAATTATTTTAATCAACTGATCTATTCAAATTCAATTAATCTTTGGAACTTTTCTATTTTATGCAGGGGAGTTGCTCTCGGAACTCTACAAGCTAAGTACATGTGACTGTAGATTTTTTTTTCGTGAGAAAACTATGTTAATTAAGTCTGATAATATTTATATTTAATTTAATCAGATGGTCATATTAAAAAAAACGTCATACTAAAAAAGTAAAATGTTGGCTCTGGGAGCAGGTAGTAAAGCTTGGGGCCCATAAAAATAAAACCACCAATGAACCTCATAGCACTATATAATAATGTCCCATGTTTTGAGGGAGATTATAGGTGTTTATACTAATATATGTAGTAACTCAGCAGCCAGGAAAAAAAACAAAAAAACTCAACAGACACAATTTATGAGTACACTTGCACCCACCTGCAATAACATGGCTCCACTGGATCCAAGCATGAACTTTGATCAGCAGAGAAATCGGCATGGTTGAAATCTAATCCTAAAATGACAAGCTCATCTAAATATGCTTTTGCTTGATTTTTTCCTCTCCTTCCTTATCTATTTTTTGGGTTCAGAGGAATGTAGGGTGAAGGACGGAGGAAGTGAAGGAGATGAGGACAGTGCCAATTTGAACTTATTATTATTATTTTTTCCCTTCTCAGCTTCCACATCAGCCTTATTAATCAAGGGAGAATTACATTTAGGTTCCAAAGAAGGACAAAAATTACAAAAAAGTCCCTTAAAATCACAAAACTACCCAGAAGTCCCAAGGAAATTTTTGTTGTAAATACATACATTTCCTGTTGTAAATACATACATTTTTGTTGTAAATGGTTTGAGACTTTTTGATATTATTTGTACAGAATTTTTAAATGTTGTTGTAAATACATACTTTTTCGTTGTAAATACAACTTTTGTTGTAAATAGTCAGGTGTTTAAATATTGTTGTAAATATATACTTTTCCTGTTGTAAATGGTTTGAGACTTTTTTGATATTATTTGTACGGAATGAAAATTACTTTTCGTGTTGTTGTAAATATATACTTTTCCTGTTGTAAATATATATTTTTCCTGTTGTAAATATTTGTATGTATTTACAACACGAAATGTATGTATTTACAACAAAAATTTTCTTGGGAATTTTTTGTAATTTTTTTCCTTCCTTGGGACCTGAGTGTAATTCTCCCATTAATCAAAGACTGTCCCTCAACAAGTACACAGAGTTTGGTATTTTCCCCCACTTTTCATAACTCACATGTGTCTTTATCCCTAAAAAAAAATAGTGTTAGGTGTATTTTGAGTAAAAACATACGTGTATTTTTAAACTTTCCCCTTATATCATATATTATTGATCCTATACAATATGACTTTTTTGCCAACTATACAATATGATATTTATTTGCAACGATTTTGGTATAATCGTTTATAACAAAAATATTTAGATTAATTATTTGACTTGATTATATTATTTTCAAACCAATTTAAAATAAATTATCAAACCTAATTTTCGAAGCACATAATTACAAAAAAAATTCTCACAGTACTCTCACAGCAGTCTACTTTTCTATATAATCATTCAAGATATAATATATATTAAATAGTACCAGTAGATTACAAGTAATTATGGATATACTTAGTACTATGACGATGGATTATTAATTATTAATTGATTATCTTGAGTTCAATATGTGTTTATGAATATAATACTCTTCATGTTGTAGAACCTAGTTGCAGAGTCGATGTCGGTTCTAAATATAAGACATATTTTATGTGTTTATCATTTTTTTCCAAATTAACCTATTGATACTCTTTAAATAATAATTAAGTAGAAGAGAATTAAGGAAGATGATTAAAGTGTTATAGAAAAAAAAAACATATATTAACTAACTTAATTAATATATTTAATCTATTCAAATTAGTTAATTAAAGTACCACGAAATGTAGTATTTATGTTCAAAAGTTTACTAGTATTAGTATTCTTGTATATATACTAATATTTTGATTTAATATACATAATAAAAAGGTAATTTTATTATTGTCACGGTTCTATTTATAAGTCTTTTTAAAAACAATATTGTTCTTTATTATAAGTCTATTTTCATATTAATAAATTCGATTTTTATAATTTTACCTTTATTAATTGTAATAAATAAAAAAATTTATTCATATTTGACTTTTAAAATCATTCATAGATAAGAAAAAATAAAAAATTTAACCCATAATTAAAGAGTTAACTAACTATTTTTGAATTATAAATAATCTTAGTTAGCCCACATTTTCAACGAAAACATGGTCCAAGTATCCAAAAGAATGCGTAATCTTCTTCAAAAGAGAGTATCTCAAGTAAGACCCGATAAACTAGAACCGCCTATATTGAATAGAAACTGATGTTTGAGCCAAAAAAAAAAAACTGATGAAAGTACGAAAGAATTCACCGGCAGCCTTTGCCAGATGAAAGTATAAAAAAGCTCCCTTATTCAGCAAAAAACCAAACACAACCGACAAACTAAGAAAGTTGGAGTAAACAATTCCAAAACGAAATGTACGGACCATTTTGAATAATCAACCTCAATCTGTATATAATGCTTATTATTACGATGCTAAAATCAGAGAACTGAGTATTATTGAGAGATAAGAATGGAGAGAAGAGTGGGGATTATAGGTGCCGGAACCAGTGGCCTTCTTGCCTGCAAATACTTAGTAGAGAAGGGATTTCAACCAGTCGTCTTTGAAGCTGAAGACGGTGTAGGAGGACTCTGGAGGCACACAATTGAGTCTACCAAGCTTCAAAACAGCAGGGAAACTTACCGGTTTTCTGATTTTCCATGGGATTCTTCTGTCAAAGATGAGTATCCAAGTAGCCTCCAGGTTTCGCAGTATTTAGATTCCTATGCTCAAAAGTTTGGGATCCTATCTTACATCAGATTCAACTCCAAAGTCATTGATATTGACTATGTAGGCGAGGTAACTGAAGAAATTACCCAGTTTTGGGATTTGTGGGGTGGAACTGGCAGGCCCTTTGGTTCTAAGGGAAAATGGCACCTTCAAGTGCAAGACACCAAGACTCTTTCCACTGAGGTAGGTATTTACATACAAATTACAAACACATATCTGCATTTGCGTTGTAAAGAATCTGAAAAATAATGAGTTGTACTGTTTAGGTGTGTGAGGTTGAGTTTGTGGTACTGTGCATTGGAAAATATAGTGGTGTGCCAAAAATGCCTGAGTTCCCTGCAGGGGAAGGCCCAGAAGTGTTCAAAGGTCAGGTCATGCACTCTATGGAATTCTCTTCAATGGCAAACGAGGAAGCTGCTGAATTGATCAAATCAAAGAGAGTAACAGTAATAGGCTCTATGAAATCTGCCCATGATATAGCCACTGAGTGTGCATCTGCGAATGGTAAATACTAATACTCTCTCTCTGGTCCTAAATATAAGATGTATTTTTTATACTTATCGATATTTTTCTAATTTATCCCTACTGATGGAATGGAGGAATTGAGAAAAATGACTAAGGTGTTTTAGAAAATACATGTCATATTAACTAACTTTTTTAATCTAATCAAATTGGATAACTATATCTTATTTTAAGGATCGAAGGTAGTAATACCTTCTGTTTTTGTTTTCCTACATAAAATATGTCTCTCACAAAACGCTTTCTATGCAGGGACCAAGAAGCCCTGCACAATGGTTCAAAGGACAACACACTGGTTTTTACCAGATTTTAATATTTGGGGAATTAATCTTGCATTCTTGTACTTCAATCGTTTCTCTGAGCTTTTAGTTCACAAGCCTCGTGAATCCTTATTCCTTAGCATTGTGGCTACCTTCTTCTCCCCATTGGTAAATCCTGCACATCTCATATGCATATCTACTCTCTCACAAACAAAGATATAATAATCTTCATGTTGATGAATGATTCTTCTTCATGTGTGCATTTTTAGAGATGGGCAATCTCAAAATTTGTTGAATCAAACTTAAGATGGAGGCTACCATTGGACAAGTTTGGAATGGTACCTAATCATTGCTTTCTTCAAGACTTTTCTTCATGTCAGATAGCAATGCTTCCTGAAGATTTTTATGACAAAGTGCAAGAAGGTAGCGTCATTATAAAGAGATCACAGGGCTTTATTAGATTCTGCAAAGAAGGTTTGATCATTGATGGAGAATCAAAACCATTAGAGACAGATCTAGTGATTTTTGCCACAGGGTTCAAAGGTGACCAAAAGTTCAGAAACATATTCAAATCTCCAATCTTCCAAAGTCTCATCCCTCCCTCAACTACCTCCTTAGTTCCTTTATACAGGTTTGACCATTTATCATTCACAGACATATTTCTTAACTAAGCACTAAGCAAAGATATATACTATCTCTAGTTCTCAATATAAGAGCCAATTAACTCTCTTGGAGACATTAAGGAAACTAAATATGTTATGATTAAATAGTTTATTTAGTTATCTTAATCTCTCCACACACAAAAAAGCCAATTGAGCCTCATCTTAAGCATTGAAGAGAGTAAAATTTGTTGTACCATTACAGGCAGATAATCCATGCCAGAATCCCACAAGTGGCAATAATAGGATTTGCAGAGGGACTCTCAAATCTGTTTGGTTTTGAAATGAGGTGCAAGTGGCTAGCAAGCTTTTTGGATGGTAACATTGAACTGCCAAGTGTTAGGGAAATGGAAAAAGAAGTTAAAATCTGGGAAGAGAGTATGAAGCTATATGGTGGGAGTAATTATTGGAAGGCATGTATTACTAATTGTAATATCTGGTATAATGACCAAATCTGCAAGGATATGGGATGTAACCCCAAAAGAAAGAAGGGTCTTTTTGCAGAACTTTTTCTGCCTTATACACCCAGTGATTATGTGGATCTTTCCACTAAATGATCAATTTGTATATTTTGTTTCTTGCTGGTGAAGAATAAAACTATATGCATGTTGTTAGTTTTACATAATAAAATTCCTCGAGTTTAGTTTATATTTTAGAAGAACAGTTTCACTTAATACCATTTTATCATAATAAGGTAGAAGTTTTTATATCATCACAGTATCAGTCCGTCTCATGATAAATCAACAGAATTATTGATATTTAGCCTCAATAACCTTTTGAATGCAAGAACAAGAAAAATAGTACATCCAGTTTTAAATAATTCAATTTCTTCGTTAAATTGACACTTATATTAAGAACAAGAGGTAGTATTACATATCACACCCCAACATGTTATCTTCAATGTAAAATTGGTTGCGTCTAATCTTTTACGATTAAGTATCAATTTTGCCCCTGAAGTACATACTTAGGAGCAATGTTGCCCTTGAAGTTTTTGGAGGCTCAATGTTGCATCGGAAGTATAAAAACGTTAGTTGACCATTTGGGCTGTTAACGGAGGGTAATATTGCTACGTTTTTATACTTCCGAGGCAACGTTGCTCCCAAAAAAACTTCGAGGGCAACATTACTCCTGAGCGTGTACTTCATGAGCAAAATTGATACTTAACTCTTTAAATAAAGTATAAGAAATCACAAAGAAGATCGATCGATATTATATCCATAAAAGTAGAATAAAAATACCAAGTATTGAATTACTGATGCCAAACAGTCCTAACAAATTATCAGAATGATATCTTGTCAATACCACATCTTTTACATTATATGGACTAGTTTGAGCTTTATATATATTTTGATGAGATTAGTATTTCTTGCTAGAAATTTCACATCTTGACCGATTATATCGATTATGATGGTTCCAAATTTTTTTAAAATTTCTAAATATATCACATGGAATTTAATTTGAAAAGTCAACCTTTTTTATGTGGAAGCACTTGAAAATTTTGGATAACCCATGATGTAATCTATCTATAACATCTATTACCCAAATAGCTACAAGGTATTCAATCCAGAATACTAAAGAACAAGCCATGCTCGCTATAGAAATTGAACAATCCTTCTTTATTTTTGACTCTAAATTTAAAATAACATGAGAGGGATCTTTATAACCCAATAAAACTAACTCTAACTAGGACTCTCAAGAAATAATATTCCAATCCTAATAGCCCAAATAGATTATTTATATAATCTAATTGCTGAAAAAGGTTTTATGGGGTTAATGAATAAAAGATATTGAAAGATATTGGAAAATATTTTTTTTTTTTTTGGTTAAGTATCAATTTTACCCCTGAAATACACGCTCAAGAGCAATATTGCCCTAGAAATTTTTTTGGGAGTAACGTTGCCCCGAAAGTATAAAAACGTAGCAATATTACCCTTCCGTTAACCGCCCTAACGGTCAACTATCGTTTGACAGTTAGGGTTGTTAACGGAGGGGCAACATTGCTACGTTTTGATATTTCAAGGGTAACATTGAGCCCCCAAAAACTCTGAGAACAACATTGCTCCTGGGCGTGTCTTTCAATGACAAAATTGATACTTAACCCAATCTCTTATAATGATAGTAAAATGTGAATGAAGAAATTCTTTTTCCAGGGCCAACGACGAACTTCCTTTTTTTATTAATTTTTGTCTATTTCATAGAATTTGTTTCATTTCAATTACTATTTATTGGAAACATAAGACATACTTTCATTCTTTTTCTTACCTGGGGCACAATTTCATGTTGAATGGCACAAAGTTTTGAAAATTTAATCCTAAATAATATTCCATTTTAAAAAAGAAAAGAAAAGAAAAAACTAAACTAAACTAAACGCTTCTTGTTTTTTCCTTTAAAAACGTGTTTTTTGGGAGTGCTTGCATCCTTCTTGCTTATTTGTCAACCTCTCGCTTGGTGAGTGAAGGAGTCTGGGACGCGTCGCTGAAGACTGAGAAGCTGAGGAGGAAGAACATCCATGGCCATGGCTGCTTCTCCTCTCCTTCAGCCTATCCACAGACTCGAATTCCGAAAATGCCCCTTCCTTCCATTGAATTCCCAATTCCCTCCTCGTCTCCATTTTCTCCCTCGTCGCTTTCCCTCCTTCTCAACCATCCGTGCAAGCTCCGCTGTTCTTATGGAGCCGGTATCCCATCTTTCTGTCATACTCTGATATTTTGTTGAGTTTGGGTTGTTTCTGGAACTTGGAAGATCAAAAATTTAAACACGCACATTTATATTTGTATGCTGACATAACAGAATTTGGAAATTGCCATGGTTTCAATTGGTTCTTGATATTAACAAGAAGGGTTATCTGTTTGATCATAACTGTTCTTGTTTTTGAAGTGATACCAATAGTTTAATTAAAAAGAAAAACTTCGCTCCACTCTTGAAGCCATCTGCTACAGCTAATTTCAGCACTTACCTTGTTGGAAATAGTTTCGTGCATGTAGAATTCGAATTATGATGTATTTATGATGATCGGACGAGAATTTCCAAGGCAACCATTTGGGAATTGAATTGATGTAAAGCTGTAATCTAAGCTTTAAAATTGAGTCTCATTTAAATTATAATTTCGATGGGTGTCATGAGAAATTGAGAATTCAGAAGTGTATCTGAAATCACTGTGGTGCATCTGGCTGCAGACTAATCCTACTTGTTACTGAACTCTGAGTTGTTTCATCCATTGTTCACTATGGTCCTTGGATTAACCTGACATTTTTTAGTAAACAGGTTATAGGGAAGGATGTTATACAGACACGAGAGTGACGAGACAATGTTACTCCCCTTTTGTTGACTTGTAATAAGCTGTTCAGCACCAGAAGTTTAAGTCATTCTTATATAAGACCTTTTTTTTCTTTTAAAATTCTCTTGTGGGAAGTATACACGACTTGAGAAGCATGGCAGATTTTTCTTCTTCTTAAATGTCCTTTCTAATTGATAAATAGTTGTATCATTCCTAAGAACTGTACATTCATGTTCATCGAGTATATGCTCTTCTAACTCCAACTTATATTATTATTTGAATTTTCTGCCTTCAGGATGTGAGTACGCAACAAGGTCCAGCAAAGGAAGTTGAAATCTTTGCCTGCCCAGTATGTTATGAACCTTTGATAAGAAAAGGTCCTTCTGGACTTAACCTGTAAGTTGAAGGGAAATTGAGGCCAACATATGTGTAGTTATTTCTGTGTGTATCTTCTGAGCAAAAAAAAAAATTCTGTGTATCTCAAAATCCGAACTGATAGATAGTTGTTCACTTAATGGATGTGGAACTTCAGACCAGCAATCTACAGGTCTGGTTTTAAGTGTACAAGATGCAATAAATCATACTCTAGCAAAGACATGTTTCTGGATCTAACTGTCACCGCTGGGTTGAAGGATTACACTGAAGTTCAACCAGTCAGGACTGAGCTTTTCAGGTATAAATATAGATTAGTATTCACTTTATAGGTGGACAGTCACGTGAAACACACCCGTTTCTCTGTCTTGTAGATCCAATCCAACTTTCCAACTTTTATTTTAGGGGACAAATATTTTTGTTTCCGTATGAATTCTTGTTCTTGACATATATGATGAATAGGTGTCATCTAATAAGAGTTCCTGCATAGCTCAATCACATGGGGAAATTCTTATGTTTTCCTTTGTTTCTATCAATCCATTAGGAGTCCACTTGTTTCATTCTTGTATGAAAGAGGCTGGCGTCAAAGTTTCAATCGAAGTGGTTTTCCTGGCCGTGATGAAGAGGTATTCCGTCAATCCTATTATTTGGCTATGATGCATCAATGCTTAAACATTCGTGAGACTTGTCGATAAAGAATGTTTTAGAATTTGTCGATACATGTATTTGCTGGAGTTATGCCAAACTGGGATTCACCTGAGGATCTATGGTTTTATTGCAAAGTAAAACACATTAAGCTCATTGCCATTCCTTTATAATGCAGTTCAAAATGGCTCAAGAGTACTTCAAACCTGTTGAAGGTGGCATTCTTGTTGATGTCAGCTGTGGTAGTGGTTTATTTTCCCGCAAATTTGCCAAATCTGGAATCAATTCTGGTGTCATTGCTCTAGATTTTTCTGAAAACATGCTTCGCCAGTGTTACAATTTCATCAAGCAAGATGAAACTCTTTTAACCAAGTATGGTTTTCCTTGCCCTCAGCTTGAAACTAAACTTGATGCATCTGAATCTTTAAAATTCAAATTTGTTAACTCTCTCTCTGTTTTTTTTGGTCTAAACTTGTGTAAGGAAATATGGCTGTCCTGAATCTAGCTTCATTTGATTGTTGGCAGTAATCTTGCTCTGGTAAGGGCAGATGTCTCTAGGCTTCCCTTCTCATCAGGTTCAGTTGACGCTGTTCATGCCGGTGCAGCCCTGCATTGTTGGCCATCTCCCACCAATGCTGTAAGTTTCATTTTTCTGTGCATGATGAACTTGAATGCTCACTGCTTCCTCACCTCAAACACAGAACCCTTCAATGTCTCAAACAGAAATAATCACAGGGCACACTTTTTCCTCACTTCATGAACTTAGTATCTCCTAATGTGCATGTAGTTACTTTCACCCTATAAATATGCTTTGCATTGTCTTCTGTTCTCTTTTGTGTCACAATATATGTACTAATTTGCATTATGACACTGCTATTTTGAACTTGTTTAAGATTGCCGAAATCACCCGCATACTAAAAAGTGGCGGAGTCTTTGTTGGAAGCACTTTTCTTCGTTACACTTCATCAACCCCCCTGATTATTCGGCCTCTACGAGAGGTAAGCTCCTATCACAGTTTAATCTTTTAACAGCTTTGTCATAGTAGATGACAATGTTGCCTTTTACATTGTATTTGTGCTTATGAACTACACTTCATGCTTGTGGGGATAAAGTCATCACTCAGAGAGACTACTTGATCATCTGAAACTTTAGAAGCTAGGAGGAGGAAGGAAGGGAAAGAATAAAATATCAAATGACACTAGTAGATGATTTAATCAAAAAAGTAAAGGAACTTAGAAACATGGAGGTTGAATATTAACTAGAAAGCCTTCATTTCTCCTAGATATATATATCTATCCAAACTTTTAGAGTCAAATATGAACTAAGAATGTGAATAAATTAGTTAGGATAAATTTAGTATCTCAGGGTTTTAGGTTAGGATATAGCATCAAACCCTCTAAAAAAACCCTATAAATCTCTTCTTAGACAGTCTCTTGGGCCTTACCTGGAATATATTCAGGTTTTATTGATGAGTGATTTGAATGTGTTGGGTACAATTTAATGGGGTTTCTATGAAATGCCATGGAAGATGATAGGAAGGTGTTGTGATATATGCAGAGAACTTCGCAGGGCTATGGTTATTTGACAGAGGAAGAGATAGAAGACCTTTGCACATCATGCGGTCTCACCAATTACTCTCGCAAAATTCAGCAGTCCTTTATTATGTTCTCTGCTCAGAAGCCTTAATCACAGCTTTCATCTACTTGCTATGTTTTGTTGTCCTTTTTTAGTGGAAAGGAATTTTGTAAATAAATTATAAGATGCAAAGATCATAACTTAAACCACATGATATGTTTTTTCCTGTGAGTAAAAAAGCATCAATATTAATATCCTATATTCATGTCTATGTTTAGTACATTAATATGTTGAGAGCTGGTCTCAAATGTGATGATGATAAATAATATTTTAGACAAAAAAAATATAGGGTATTTTTCAATCTTCCATCTTTGACTACCACCACCCACCTGGATCAACTGATAGGAGTTGTTCTCTCTTAACAAGAGGTTTCAAATTCGAGCTCTGAGGATGCAATAGTGTAAAAGGAGGTAGGTTTTGGATTCTAGATGCTCAAAAAAAAAATCTCATCTTTGACTGCAAGACTAAAAGTACACTATTTTAGAACAACAATTTCATTTTATTCCAAAAAAAAATTACTGGCATTCCAATTAATGAGCTCCACGTTGCTTGTCATTTAATAACAACATGATTAATGTATAATTTCTACACATAGCTATATGTCTCATAATTTAATATTGAGTAATTATTACATGTTTTAGAGAGTATTTTACGCATATTGTAATTTTAATAAAAAAATGATGATAAATATATAAAGATAAACGCAAAATCAGAATGCTTCCCATTATAAACCTAACTTAAAGATAATTAACGCTTTTTGTCAATATGAACAAAAATCAAGCTTAAATAATAAGCATATCAAGCTTGGGTCATTTTCATAAACTATCCCACACAAATAGATAGATAGAAATATATATAAATCTTTGCTTAAGTAGGAAGAATAGTAAAGAGGGGTAGGTGCAATTATACTTTCTTATACCTAAATCTTCGGTTTTACTTATCTATAAAAATTCTAAAGTTCTGCAAATTCACATTATATGAATAATGAAATACTTTTCTGAATTGAATAAAGAATACTCCTCCTATCTTTAATATAATATATATTTGGGGAGTTAATCGTAAAGTTTTCATATTTACCAATCTTTTCCTAATTTACCCTATTGATGCTTCTCTAACCATGATTATTAATTAAAGTGGAGAGGGAATAAGAGAATTAAGGAAGATGAATAAGGCTATGTTTGGGAGTTTCATTTTGGAGGGAATGGAGGGTTTTGGTAGTCCCTTCCCTTATTTGCAAATTGCAAGTTTTAAAAATAGGAGGGGAGGGAATCAGAGATTTTTACAAATCCCCCAAAACCCTCCTTCTTCACAAAAATAAAGTTCCCCCAATATGGGGGGTTTTAAGAGGGGAAATAGAATAATTACTTTATTACCCTTATTTACTACCACCACCACCACCCCACTACCACCACTGCCGCCACCGCCGCCCCGCCACCACCACCACCCCGCCACCACCACATAAATAATTTTTTGAATATAAAAATTACATAAATAAATTTTTTAGAAAATTTAAATTTAAATTTATTTGAAAAATATAAGAATTATAATAATTATTAAAGAAAGGACAAAATGGTAAAAATAACTCATTAATCCTCCATCTTCCTCCCTTACTATTTTTTTAACTCCCAAATAAGGGAATGAAATATCCTCCATTTCCCTTCCATCCCCTCCCCTCCATTCTCCTTGCATTCCTTTCCTTCCCCTTCCTTCCAAACTCCCAAACAAAGCCTAAGTGTTTTAGAAAAATACATATCATATCAACTAACTTAACCAGCTTCTTTATTTAATCAAATTAAGTAAATATGTTTTATATTAAGGATAAGATGTAGTATGATTTAATATATTAAAATGATTAAAATGTATTGAGTTATAAATATAAAAAAGTAATTTGAATTGAAACATAGTGAGTCTATATCATTATCAAATTTTATTTCTACTTAATAATAACTATTAAAGTTGATATGGTTTTCAAAATTTTAAGGTTCATTAGCATTGTTTTGAAAGCTAAATCAGTTTGAGAGTAATAAAACTACCATAACTCTAATTGCTATAATAATTAACTGTATAACAACAACAAAGACTTATCTTATTATTTAGAATCAATTACACGCAAATGTATCACCTTAAAACACATTTAAGCAATTCACAAAACATGTATTGGATAGCTAGCAACGTAACGCTCAAATTGGTTACATAGAAGCAAACAAAGCGTGTTTTGACATGATTAACGCTCAAATCAGTTACACATTATCATTAATTTGTTTGTCTAAATTATAAGTTTAAAATTGCTGACAAAAAAAGTTTGAAATTAAAGTGTTTATTGAATTCTATTTTAATGTATTTCATATTAACTTACTGGTAGAAGCAAATTATTTTAATTTGTTTCAAATTAACCTTTTTAACATAGCTATATACTTTAAAATATTTACAATTACAATCTATCAACTTTGAGTATGAAATAAAACGTTGACTTTTAAGAAGATTACTACTAGTATTAAATTTTTACCCATCAATCACTCGTAATTTTAATTTTATGCAAAAACTTCTAAGATGTTTTTGGCTAAAAATTTATTAATTCTCCGCTAATATATATCACCATTTTGCTGAAGGGTGGACAAAATTGTCATTTCAACAGACAAATCACAGTATTGTGGGCGGCCACGTCATCATCCGATGAAGCCGCAGAGTATCAAGATTCAAGAGACAAGAAGCAGCAACTGCAAAAAGCGTGCGCAGATTCATTTAGGGTATGTTTGGTTTGAGGGAAGGGGAGGGAGGAGGGGAGGGGGAGAGAGAAAAGGAGGGGAGAGGAAAACTTGTGGGCCCCACTACACTCAATTTTCAAAATTTTTTCCTTCCTCTCCTTTTTCTCTCCCCCTCCCCTCCCCCTCCCTCCCTTCCCTCAAACCAAACATAAAGGGTATTTTGGTCCCACAAAATTGTTGCGGCCAAACAAAGTATAAAAAGGTCAACCGATTTCCAAAACGCAAAAGATGGAATTGAACGCGCAAAATCTCACCTGAAAATAAAGCACAAGCACCTACCATTTTCACTCTCCCTTCTTCCTCCCTCTTTCTCCCTCTCAAATCATGCAATGTGAACTGTGAACGGAAACACAAGCGTTGATACAATGTTATGCTTCAGATCAAATTGTTTTTTTCTTCCTCTCTTTTTCTTTCTATTTCTCTTTGTGATATTAATTTCTGCCTCCCCGAGTTCTTCTCTCCATTTTCTTATTCCCGGTAAAATTCTTCGTTCTCTTTCGGTTTTTCTTTACAATTTGTTCTACTTTATATATTTTTAATGTATGAGACTGTGGTTTTTAGATGGTGCGGATGGTGTGGTGAGGTTGAGTCCGTTAAATGTGGAGTTGCCATGGGATACGAAGAGACCACTGGCCGACAACACTTCGGCCAAAACTTCTCTCCTGTTGGCTCAGGAAAGAACTCGCCGGAAAGATCCGCTCGACCATTTTAACCTTTACAATGGCGGTTGGAATATCAGCAATCCGCATTATATTGCCGTTAGTTTCTTTCTTTCTCTTTCCCCCTTGGAATTTCCTGCTCATGTTTTTTTTTTTCATATCTCTCTCTAATGTTGATTACATATTATAATTTTCGCTTATATTAACGAAAGAAACAGAGAAGTTTGTTTTGAAATTGATGGCACTCTGTTATATGCTCCAGCTTTAGTTGTTGATTCTGTATACTCTTGGTTCTTCTTACTAATGTGCAAATGCTTACAATGCCGGCTGGTGAGATCATTAAATTCCAAACCAAAATTTGGTCTTATGAATATAATGTTGTCTTGTGTATTTTTTCTAAATGTTTCCTAGATTAGTTTTTAATCTTTCCTCCTGTTCTCTTGGTAGGCTGTCAGATATTCAAAATATCTAATGCACCACTAACTTGAATTTGTTCTTGCCCTTGTGCAGTCAGTAACTTTTACTGCGGTCCCCTTCTTTGCCATTGCTGCAGCTTGGTTTGTGATCTTTGGGCTTTGCTTATCCTTCATCTGTCTGTGTTACTGTTGTTGTCCTACAGAGCCTTATGGCTATTCTCCAGTAGCCTATGCTTTGTCCCTCATCTTTCTCATCCTTTTCACCCTTGCGGCAATGTCTCTCTCTCTCAAAACGAATCGTGTTTGGTGCTTGTTTTTTACTTATGGCACTTTCGTGACTCCTTATACATGTGATTTTTAATGATTTCAGAGCTGGTTGCATTATCCTGTACACAGGTCAGGGAAAGTTTTACACCAGCACCTCAAACACTCTGGATTATGTTGTGAGTCAGGCTGAGTTCACTGCTAAAAATCTCAGGAATGTGTCAAGTTATCTTGATACAGCTAAGGTAATTGGAGTTGATGCAGTTTTTTTGCCACCAAATATTCAGAAGAACATCACCAATGTTAAATCAAAAATAGACACTGCCGCTTCCACACTTTCTAGTAAGACTAAGCAGAATTCAAAGGATATACATAATGGCTTTGATGGAATGTAAGTACAAGTCTATAATCTCTATCTAGTGTCTGTGTATCTCTTACCTACAATAATCCTCTGTTATTCTCTTGTAGGAGATTGGCTCTGATCATTGTTGCTGCTGCTATGCTCTTTCTTGTATTCCTTGGATTCTGTATGTTTTATTATCATCTTCATCATTTTATATATTCTAGAGTTCTTGCTCTATACGCAAGGTTTAGCAAAATCTTATCTCATTTGCTTTTTGTTCGTGAAAACTTTTCTTTTGCAGTGTTTTCCTTGTGTGGGGTTCAGTGTCCTGTATACTCGTAAGTTATACTCATCAAGATATTTTATGTTTTCTCCTTCTGGTTTGTGTAGTTGAGATTGTTATTTCATCCTATTGAAGTTCTCAGTCAGTAACTGATGCTTTTCTTATTGCTGCAGCTTGGTAATTGTTGGCTGGATTCTAGTTGCAGGCACATTTATTCTCTGCGGTTTATTTCTTTTTCTTCATAAGTAAGTTCTTGTTTGCATGGATTATTCAATTATATTTGAAATTGTTGCCTTAATGTCATAGATATATCCTTACATATAACCATTTTTCATTATATTATTGCTATGTTCTGTGCCCTCATGGGAGTTGATACTTGAGTTAAAACCTAGGACTAAGCTATGTAGTCTGCGAATTTGCCATTGATAGGGAACCTTGAAGACAAACTTTTTCAAGCAATTTTAAACAAATTTCAGGTCAAGCTATGTGGAATCATCAAAGAGCCTTGTGAACTATAAGTTGTAACTTAGTTGTGGACTGCTTGCGGTTTGTCTATTTATAGACTTCCTAGACCAACTAATATACAGCCTTCTGCAAGCCATATTACTAACTAAAATTACATAACGAATTTAATACAGCTAAGCTGGGAGTGTTCGCATATTTGAAGTTTATGTGTAATCACGGATAGCAACATCTCTGTATTAGTGTCCTAAGTTTTTGATGAACGAATGCTGAATTAAAAGTGTGCACCGCTGAGTTCCTAGCCATTACAGATTATATTGCTAAGAAAGTTTGGAGTTCAAACTGCAAATTCTTAGAAATTGTCTAGAATGAATTGTTTTGATGCATGATAATTTGTTTGTGCTGTCTATGGTAAAGAAAAATGACATGACATACATGCTTGTTCTGTGGCCAACACAATCAATAACAGGACAACATCAGGGGTTATGAAATTGAATATCACTGGAAAAAATCACATACTATTTTTTCAATAGATTTAGTACCGGGATGCATTAAACTAGTGGAAAACATTGGCTTTTGATGTTATGTGCCTGCATATTGGTTTGACATATTTATATTTTTCAATATTATGAAAAAGTTTCTGTGTTGCATATTTTGCACTAGTGTTGTGGGAGATACGTGTGTTGCCATGGATGAGTGGGTTCAGAACCCTAAAGCTCATACAGCCTTGGATGATATTCTTCCATGCGTGGACAATGAAACAGCCCAGGAAGCTTTATTCAGAAGCAAGGAAGTGACATACCAACTTGTTACGATAGTTGACTCCATTATTGCCGATGTCACAAATAGGAATCTGCCATATTCTGCTGCACCCTTGTATTACAATCAATCAGGCCCTCCGATGCCTTTTCTTTGCAGTCCATTCAATTCTAATCTCACACATAGGCCGTGTGCAACCGGGGAAGTGACCCTGCATAATGCTACCAAGGTACACTATTTGTAATTTTTATCCACTGACTGCAGAATGCTTTAAGGAAATTCATGTCAAATGTGAAATCTTGTGGTCAAGAAAGTGTAGCCAGACATTGGCTTGGGGCCTTTACTTTTTTTTTGCTTTTAAAAAAAAAACATTTTGGACCATGTTTGACATAATCAGTTTGTCATATTTGATACTCCCTTCGGATTTTAATATAAGAGTTAGATAACTAATTTGCGAATATTAAGAAAATTAGTTGAATTAGTCATTTGTAACAAGTATGTGTTGGTTTCCCTATTCTAATCACACAAATCTACACTTGATGAAAACCATTTACTATGTACAATCAATAGGGATACTTTAGGACAAAAAATTATAAATTTGGGATATAAAGTAGATTGAAAAGAGGTCTTATATATGTTTAGAACCAAAGTAAACCCTTACAATGACTGAAAGTAGTTTCACTTGATGCCCACAAGCAAAAGTATATTTTGTTCCAAAATAAAACCATTTTCTGTTAGACTACTATCATTTCCGTTCAAAATACATGCTGATACATTACTGTGCATAACATCCAAATCCATTGTGTGTTAAGCAGGTGTGGAAGAATTACACTTGCCAGGTTTCACCATCAGGCATCTGCACAACTCCTGGCAGGATGACTCCGGCCATGTACTCCCAAATGGTGGCGGCCGTGAATGTGAGCTATGGTTTGTACCATTACAGTCCTTTCTTGATCAATTTGGCAGACTGCGCTTTTGTCCGGCAAACATTCAGAGACATCAGCAACAATTACTGCCCCAATCTGCTCAAATTTAGTCTCTGGATTTACGTTGGACTTGTCGTCGTATCTGCAGCTGTAATGCTGTCTTTAATCTTTTGGGTAATCTATGCGAGAGAGCGCTCCCATCGTATTTACACCAAAATGTTTGTGATTAGACGGTACTAAGACCTGAGACACCAGAAGATGATGTGACTTGTGAGCCAAGGTACTTCAGGTGTAAAACCATTATTCTCTCATGTTCATATGAGTTTTGATCATTTATTTTTGTGCAGTGTAGCTTTTGATTCTCATCTGGGTTTTAATAAATTGTGATGCAGAGCTATAGCTCCTATGCTTATCTGAAGATGTGGACATATGGAACGCTGGTTCATGGAAGAACAGCTATTTAATTACTAGGGTTAACCTCAAAATCTGTTGTTGAATGTTCCTAATACATGAGCCTTTGGGTAACCTTGGTATTCCTGGAACTAGTGTTTCGTATTTATAAAATATATGGAATTTTATATTTTATCATCAGGGACTCGTTCAATATCCTCGTAGCTACTGAATTTAATACTTCCATTGCTTGAAAGGAATAAGAAGATATGGAAGAGTAACAGATGATGGATCGCGTTTGAAATTTGTAGGGTTAAGGTATAATTTTAGCACTAAAGTTTTGACGCAAAAGTAGACACAATCTTTTAAAAAGGGAGTAATTTTAACAATTCCGATAAATTGATTCAATCATTAGCTCTCTTTTTTTAATGTGGGACCCACTTATTTTCCTCTAACTTTATAACGGATGTTTGAGCCAATTTAATATAATTACTAAAATTACACCTTTTTAAAAAAAATTGGGTGCACTTAATTGTGTCAAAAGGCTCCTTATAAAAGACTTCATTGTTAAAATTACACATTAACCTAAATTTTTAATATAAATGTTTTGTAACTTAATTTAATTTCTCAAATATAAATTTTCGGTGACTGGACTAAGGATATTAGAGTAAATACCCTTTTTGGTCCCTAGAAAAACACATTTGACCCTTTTTGGTCCCTGAGTAAAAAAAATGTCATTTTAGTCCTTTTTAGGGACTAAAAATGATCTTTTTGAGAATTTCTGAGGGATTAAAATGTGCAAAAAAAATGATCAAAAGGACTAAAAGGGACCTTATTTTTCCATTTTAGGGACTAAAAGTGACTTATTTTTTTTCAGGGACCAAAAAGGGCATCCGTGTTTTTTCCAGGAACCAAAAAGGGTATTTACTCAAGGATATTACAAGTAGGATAAAAGAGTTTAGAGTTTTCATGCCAGTGGGCTTGCAGGCCATGGCAACTAAAAGGATCTCTTCATAGCCATATTCACCCAACTTCAAACCAACCGGTTGTCCAGACAGGTTCGAAGTTGATGGACTCAAAGTCAAAGGCTTCATCATCAAGAGATGGTTCTTCTTCTTCTTCGCAGTTGAAGCCACGGAGCTGCCTGTGCTCGCCCACCACCCACCCTGGCTCCTTCCGATGCAGCTTCCACAAGAACCAACGCCCCACAGCCGCCACCGCCGTAGCTCGCATATCCAGGCACAACCTCCACCACCATCACAATCCAATGAGGACGATGAAGGCCGTTCTTCAGGAAATGATCAAGCCCTCAAGCCATGATATTCATAGGAGGAAGAATTTCCGGGCAAGACCTTCCAGGTTTTTCTTGATGAACTCCTCTGCTACTGATGCTGCTGCTCTTGCTGTTTATTGATTCCTTCTTCCTTCTTTCTCTGCTTTTTGTTTACTAATTTGCTGTCATACATATGTGTGTGCGCCATAGATAAGGTTTTGTTCATTAACATTAGGAATCAGAGAATATATAAGTAGATGATGTTGTGCAAGCTATAGCTAAGATTGGGCCCGTTTGGTTCAAAGAACTTTTAAGGAGGGAAAGGAACTTAAAGGAAGAGAAAGGAAGATTTGAAAGATGAGGGAAGATGGCTTGAGTTGTTTGGTTGGAAGAAAATGAAGGGATGGTAGTTGGTAAAGAATTAGAAAAAGTCTATTTTACCCTCTAAAGAAATTAATTCAAAATAAAAAAGAAAAATATTTTTTTTGCTAAAATATATTTTTAAAAAATATATTTTTGTTAAGTTCGAACTTGTGTAAAAAAAATTTCGCCAAATTCGAACTTTCCCGCTAAGTTCGAACTTCCCGCCAAGTTTAAATTTCAGGGACAAATTTGTCCAAAAATGTGAATAGTGACGTGGGAACTCAAGTTCCCACAAATGAGGGAAGAGTGGTGGGCCCGGTGTGGGCCCAGAAACTTAAGTTTCTAGGCATTTGGTGAACCAAACATGTTTTTAGGAGGGAACTCTATTAAATTTCCATTCCCTCTCCCAAATTCCTTGAACCAAACGGCCAAGTTAAGAGTTCATTTTCCCTAAAGAGATGAAACTCTTGGCTTGGAGAAAGTAGTCAGAGACATTTATTTTAGACTTTTAGTTAAGAATAGAATAGAAAAAGATATGTTATAAAAAAAAAAAGAATGGAAAAAGATACTCCTCCGGTTTTAAGGATAAGATCAGGTTAACTTTTTTTAAAAGAGATTAAGGAAGCTAAATAAGTTACTTAATCATATCATATATTGTGTATCCTTAGATTATATATTAGTTTATTAGTCAAACTATTTAGTTTGGAGAAAAATAAAAATACTCTAAAGTAATTTAATTAATTTCCTTAATCTCTCTAAAAACGTCACCTTGATCTTATAATTAGGATGAGTGAGAATACTATAAAATTATTGAGAATTTTAAGATTTTAACTAGCAATTTTTTTTCAAACACCGTTTTGTCAGCCTTAATTACTACTACGATTCTAATTAATTATCTTACAAGTGAGTCACTTGAAATGACTTATATCATGAACCAAATTATTCTTTTAAAAGTGCATTATATTTTGGACTTGAGGGAGGATCCGGTTTCTCTCATCGTCATTTTCTTATCATTTCTCATCATTTCTAAATTATGTCCATCCAATCAATTTAAAATGTCTCAATACTATTTTGGTTTTTTTTTTCTCATTTTCCCAACCAATGGTTTCAGATTGAGGGATAAGGGGAAAAAAAAGCTAATGAGAGGATCTGTATCCCTTGAAGGAGTATTTATTTAGGTGAAAGTGAAAGGCTTTCCAAATTTGCAATGAAGACAAGGGTTTGACAATTGTGCAATCGATCAATTTCCAGATTAAAAATTACAGATCACCAAAAGAATAACTTAAGATTAATGAAACCAAAAATAACAAGGCAAAAAACAGTTGGCAGTTCATTATTTTTTTATATTTTTAAAAATCACAAGATAAACAGTTGGCAGAAAATGATATTCGGCTTAATTCATGTTGGTGGTGTCGATCAGTAATATTTAATTCGTCGCATCAACTTGGTATCAGCTTCTACCTATTTTCCTTTCCACATTTCAAAATACTTAAATGCCCATTCTCTTCATTTTTTATGGCTATTATTAATCGCACATAATATTATTTATTTATTTATACCCATATAGATCCTCAAATTTTAATCCATTAACTCCTCTGATCTATTGTATTAGATTGTTAAAGTATTTGTTTTATTTTTTACTGTTAATTAATCTATATTATTATATTCGAATAATAGATTGTGAGATCTTAAATAAATATAGTATAACACTACTACAAAACAAAACTACGGTGTCCTATTTTTTGTACATTTAACGTCATTTTTCTGCGGGACGCCTAACCTGAGAATTAGTAAGTCTTCAATTACAGCGTCTAAAAAAAATTAGGACGCCATAAGTTTCACTTAAGGCGTCCAAAAAATAACTTAGACGCTGAAATTGTCCAATTTAAAATAATAATAATAATCTCCATCGCAACAATGACAAACCGTGAAAAACAACAATGAAAATGAACATTAAGAAAGTCTGTTAACATCTCAAAGTATAATGTTTGCATATGAGAATGACACATACAACAACAATCGAGTTCATTTCACGTAATATAAAAATTCTCAGAATATCATCTCAGTTCTTAAAACAAACAAATAGCAATTTCACTCCAACAAAATCACAAGAAAAGAAATCCCAAAAAATTGCAGATCTCAACTCCAACAAAATCCCAGAAAAAAGAACAGATCGAGAGATACGGATTTAGAGATAGATCTCACCGGAGCTTCACACGCTAGACACAGATCGAGGGAGCACGAACGGAGGGAGATTACCGGCGCTTGGAGCTTTGACACAGATCGAGTGAGATCCTGCGAGATCGAGTGGGATATGGACGGAGGGAGCATGAGACTGCAGACGCTTGGAGCTTCGACACAGATCGAGCAAGGCCGAGCGAGATCGAGAGAGGTCGAGTGAGATAGAGCGAGATATGGACGGAGGGAGCACGAGACCGCCGGCGCTTGGAGCTTCAACACAGATCGAGTGAGATGAGAGAAGGCAATGGATTGAGAAAGAAAGTGAAGGCACAACTGAGAATCATGAGATATATTTCAATTTAAAAAAAAAAAGTCACGATTTAGCGTCTAAATATATAACTTAGACGTCAAAAGTGTTGCTTTTGGCGTCTAACTTTTGAACTTAGACGCCAAAATCACACTTTTGGCGTCTAAGTTCAAAAATTAGACGTCAAAAGTCAATTGTTTTAATAAATTATTAATCAAAATATCTCGTTTTATAACCTCATTATTTTCAATTATCTAGCTAATAGTTAGATCTTGAGTTATACAAAATATCATAATGATTATTTAATTAATGTAAGTGGAGCTTAAACTTCAATTCATCATAATCCGGTCATATAATAAATAACTAAACATATCAAACATGATTTTAAAAGCAAAAATTCAATAAATTAAAAAAAGAAAAAAGAAAGAAAGAAATGGCACCCCTTGCCACTTGGCTCCTCATTTAAGAAAAAGTAAATAACACCCCCCCCCCCCCCAAAAAAAAGTCACCGTGGTGGCAGATCAGCAATATTTCTAACAAGAGGTGTAATTTCTGTTTTTATTATTTAAAAAATTGAGGGGTGCTATAGTAAAATCATTAACATTTTAAAATCTCAAATTAACCCCTTATTAACTTTCTGTCATTTCTATGTCTTATAGATTTTTTTAGGTTTTGAAAGTTAAAATGGTATTCAAGTGAAATTTTCTCATTTTAAAACTCATTCAATACTGTAAAATTCAGTCCCGGGAATTGGCTTGCGTCCTTTGCAGCATATCATCCGCTGCATTAACGCGCGCCGTTTTGGCGCAAAGCTATCCTTTTTTTTTTTTTAATTTCAGATACTGTTAGGTAGTAAAAAGATAATTCAGGAGACTGAATCGTATTGAAAAAATTCTTCATAATTTTAAAAAGTCATTTTAGAATCTTAAAAAAATATTTCAGGGTACTGACTACTACTAAAAAGATACTTCAGGATACTGATTCGTACTGAAAAAATAATTTATGATCTTAAAAAGATTATTTTAAGATATTGAAAAAATATCCTAAAGTATATTTTTAGTAGCATTAAGTATTTGAATTGTTTTATCAAGATCCCAAAATAATCTTTTTAAAATCATGAATTATTTTTTCAGTACTAGCCAGTATCTTGAAGTATCTTTTTAGTAGCATTTAGTACCTGAAATAATTTTTTAAGATTCTAAAATGATTTTTTAAGATTATGAAGAATTTTTTCAGTACGATTCAGTCTCCTTAATTATTTTTTTGCTACCCAACAGTATCTGAAAAAAAAAAAAAAAAACATGATTTTCATTTTTCATGAACCACTACTAATTAATGTTTACGCAAGACACCATGGTATACACTAAATTAAACTTGTCCATTAAAAAAAAAACGGTATACACCAAACTTTATTTATATTAATTTCTTAAAAAATTGCTAATGCTACGTCCACATGTCTATTAGTACGAGTACCACTTGATTGAAGTCAAATAATTATGAATGACATAGAAATGAAACAAGTTGAGGTTTGTCCACTTTGGAAGGACATTTTCTATATTAAGATTAGATTGCCAAGTAATGCATGTGGGAACATATGCAAGAGTGGATTGATGGATTAATTTAAAGTCAAATGTATTACTCCCTCATGTTCTAAATATAAGTATATTTATATAAACTGATAAAAAAAAATCTTCTTATATATTTATATTAGTGTCTGTTTGTATTAGTTGTAGATCTACTTTTTAATGTGATTTATCGGAGATAAATTTATTTCAAAAAAAATATCTCAATTTATATAAACATGTTTTTCCTACACTTCACACACACATGTAAATTAAAAAGGCGATTTTGAGGGTCTGTTTGCTTCAAGGAACATTTAAGGAGGTAAATGAACTTAAAGGAAGGGAAATGAAGATTTAAAAGATGAGGGAAGATGACTTGAGTTATTTGGTTGGAAGAAAATGAAGGGGTGGTAGACTGGTAGTTGGTAAAGAATTAGGAAAAGTCTATTTTACCCTCAAAAGAAATTAATTCAAAATAAAAAAAAGAAAAATATTTTTTTTGCTAAAATATATTCCTGTTAAGTTCAAACTTGTGTAAAATTTTTTTTTGCCAAATTCAAACTTTCCCGTCAAGTTTAAATTTCAGGGGCAAATTTGTTTAAAAATGTGAATAGTGATGTGGGAACTTGAGATCCCACAAATTTTAGTGGGATCTCAAGTTCCCACAAATGAGAGAAAAGTGGTGGGCCTGGTGTAGGTCCAGGAACTTGGGTTCCTGAACACTTGACGAACCAAACATATTTTCAGCAGAGAACTCTATTAAATTATTATTCCCTCTCTTAAATTCTGTGAACCAAACGGCCTGAAAGTTACAAATGATTTCAATTAAGCCTGGAAGTTACATGGTTTCATGTGACAACAATTATTGTAAGGGCAAACCAATTTCAATCCAATCAAAGTATGGTGTTAATAATGGGTTTAGTTGCGACCATTTATCATTAATGTTTTGTAGAAGATATAGTTGACCCAAATGTCTTTTCAAATAGGTCCAGGTTGAATTACCTTATTGGTGATAAGTTTGAAATTGCTTCAATTGTCTTCTGTAACAAGCATGTATACGAGATTTTAGAGAAAAATGCTATTGAAATGAATAATTTAAATAACTATTAAAAATATATTATTAAATATGCAAATACAAGAATGATACAATATAGTTTAAATCTAAACCATATTGAAATTAAATATACCAAAATTTATAGTTTATCATATTCAACACATTTTTTTATATAAAATTTATATATATAATTATTTGATATATTGAACAAATTATAAATTTAACATAAATCATAATATGTTTGATTAGCATCCTCCTCAATTTCTTTATATTTACCCATCACCATTAAAACTAATTTGTTTAATAAGAATAAGGAATAACTAAAGGATGGAAGAAAAATGATGGAGAGGAGGTAGATAATTTAATGGGGTACTTAATTGAAATTTTCTCTAACTACAAAAAGAAAGGACATGATAGAAAAAGGTAAATAATGAGTATTACAGTACTTAATGACAATATTTTCTAAAGACTAAAATTAAAAGACAAACGTGCTAGATAGAGAGCTGCAGAGTTATGGGTGACATATGTACTTAATGGCAACTACATATAAGAATGTTTATATACTATCGATCATGGCAAGAATTTTGATGTCATTCTTTTTTCCTTTTGACCTGTAGCTAAAGTTGTTAATGTGATTTATGTGGTGTTTTTGTATAGTAACACAACTTTTATTTTTTATTGGTTGATTTGAAATCCAATTCATTTTTCTAATGTTCCCTTGTGTTTTATTCCATTTCTTAATTTGAATGAGGGGAAGGTAACGATTTGTTTTCATGTTATGAAATTGTTGCACCCGCGCGATGCGCGGGGGAGTTCGTGCTTGTTTTTCTAATACTCCTCGTACAGCACCTAGGTGTTGAAAGAGTTTAATAAGAAAGGAAAGGGTGTTTTGGTCAATGAGAAAGTGGGAGCGGATAAAGGGATAGACATGTCACTGTACGTGGCAATCAGAGAGAGTGAGTCATAAATCATAATGGTAGGCGCCAGACGTGGTGGGGAGAGAGGGGAGGAGAGAGACGTCGTTTATGGCAGTCCCCCAAAGCTATCAGCCCCACGCATAATAATCTTAAAACGGTTTCACCTCATTTGTCGTTTTCTGAATTATAGGTGGCCCAGCCCACAGCTTTCTTCTTGGTTCTTAAAGTACCGTTACAAACCCTAACCCAGTCTTTACGCTTTTGCCTAACCCAACCCAATCTCTCTCTCTCTGGGTTAAGCCTTCTCTCTTCACTTTTTCTCTTTTTGCTTCCATGCCCCTCTACTTTACAGATATATGTTTTCCTTTTTATTTCTTCTCTTTACTGAATGTCGACCCCAGAAAAATTTGTCATAATTTTGTATTTAATGGATTTCGTAACTTCAAATTAAAGGTAATAAAAGTTATGTTTTCATATTAAATTTGAAATTGATTTACATAAAATACTTGAAACATTTTATGAGAAAAAGTTGACATTTTTAACCATTATTTTATAATATATATTTACTTTATTATTTAAGAATATTTTTTATCTTAATTTTTCTTATTGCTTTAATGTCGATCATTGTGTTCAAATACAATGGTTACACAAGATGTAACAACTATTATTTATATTTATTAAGTTAAATTCTTCAACAAAATCTTATAATATGATTTTTTTTATTAGATCAATGGTTTCTCCTCAAAGTTTAGAGGGTAAATGATTCTCATCTCTTCCAATAAGTGTGCTTCTTGAGATGTGTTATCTTTATTAGGGGAGTGAAACTTCTTACCATCTTAACTAACAACTTTTTAGTAATAATATTATTTTTTATTATCGGTAGTCCAACAAAGTTTTAAAAATTTATCAATTTGAATTTGTATTATTAATAAAATTCAATAAATTTTCACTTTTTGAAAGATTTTCTATGTATTATTGTGGAGTATTGTGTTTAACTAAAGGGAGCTTTTTTATAAGAGTTTTTTTTAATTGTAAAATAAGCTCTTATTATTATAAGAGGTTTTTTTAAAAACATGTTTGGCCTAGTTTTTACTTATAAGGAGAATATAAACTAAAAATAAGAGGATTCAAACAAACACCAAATCTAAAAACAATGATAAATGTGCTTAGGATTTTAATGGCATGTACTATATGGGTTAGGGTTAGAAAGCCCTCGCTAATTTAAACACCGATAAAACATAGGTTATTTACTTATATTAATTAGGTCAAATTCTTCAATCAAAACTTACTTTTTTTTTTAATTTAAATAAGTGGTGGTATAAGAAAATTTTGAAATTTTATCAAGGTGAGTTTCTATCATAAAGAAAATTCTATAAATTTTCACTCTGGAAGATTTTCTATATATTATTTGGGATCATTGGTAGAGCCGGAAAATCGGGTCAAACCCATCGGGCCGGCCTGTTTAGGCCCGGGCCCGTCAAGGGCCGGGTTTGAAAAATAGACGAGATATTTGAAATTGACCCTGGAGGGCCTCGGGCCAGCCCTACAGGCCCTTTTCACTGTAGTTTTTTTTTTCTTTTTTAATTTATTAATTTATATATATATTGTCTTTGTTATAGAGTTATTTATCCATTTAACTACAAATACATAATAACTATACTCTAAGGGTGTGCATGGCAACCATTCTGTTCCCCAGCACTGTTTCTGAGATGAAACAGTTTTTTCTGATTCTGTGCCTTGGAAGAGTTTTGAGAATCAGAATTACGTTTGTTAACTCATTTTATTTTTACTCCGAGAATCAGAATTACGTTTGTTAACACATTTTATTTTTATTTATGTAATTTTTATATTCAAAAAATTATTTATGTGATGATGGTGGTGGTGGCGATGAGGTGGGGGTGGCGGCAGCGGCGGCGGTGAGGGTGGTGGTGGCGGTGAGGTGGGGGTAGGGGTGGCGGCGGCGGGCAGCGGCGGCGGAGAGGGTGGTGGTGGTGGCGGTGGCGATCATGGTGGTGGCGGTGGTGGCGGTGGTGGCGATGAGGTGGGGCGGCGGCGAGGGTGGTGGTGGTGGTGGCGGTGGCGGTGGGGGTGGTGGCGGTGGCGGCGGCGGTGACGGTCGTGGTGGTGGTGGTGGTGGCGATGAGGTGGGGGTGGCGGCGGCGGCGGCGGCGAGGTGGTAGTGGTGGTGGCGGCGGCGGTGGCGGATCATGGTGGTGGCGGTGGTGGCGATGAGGTGGGGCGGCGGTGAGGTGGGGGTGGCGGCGGCGGCGGTGGCGGCGAGGTGGTGGTGGCGGTGAGGTAGGGGTGGCGGTGGGGGTGGGGGTGGTGGCGGTGACGGTCGTGGTGGTGGTGGTGGCGATGGGGTGGGGGTGGCGGCGGTGGCGATGGCGGTTATGGTGGTGGCGATGGTGGCGATGAGTTGGGGCGGCGGCGAGGGTGGTGGTGGCGGTGGTGGCGGCGGCGGTGGCGGTTGTGGTCGCGCGGCAGTAGTAGTGGTGGCGGCGGTGGTGGCGGTGGCGATGGGGTGGGGGGTGGTGGTGGCGGCGGCGGCGGTGTTGTGGGGCGGCGGCGGCGGTGGGGTGGGGAGGGTAGTTGACACTGCGAAAAGTTTTCGAGAGAAAGAAGAGAGGTTGTACGTTGAGGAATAAATTCGATTTTGTGCCCGAAATAGAAAAGCATGAATTTTTGCTTTTTTTCTATTCCCAAGACAAAAGTTGAACCGGTTCATCCCGGGAACAAAAAAAAAACCGGATTTAGCAAACAGATTTCTCATCCATTTGTGTTCCGGGGAACAGAAATTAACAAAAAACACATTCTGGGAACGTTACCATGCACACCCTAATTTTATGATTTGGTTTATTATTTGTTGCAAATAAAACTACTCTTATGTTTAACGGATTAAATTATTTGTTATAATAATAGTCATCGTACTAATGTCGCTGAGTGGTATGTTTCTTATGTTTTATGTGAGTTATTTGTGAACATAATTTGCTTTTGATTATGAATTAGTGACTGTACTTATTTGTTGGATTATTTGTGATGTAATTTACTAATTATATTTCTTTAAAAAAACATAGGAAAATTGATTAAAATTTGAAATAGTAATTTTCGGACCCTGGAGGGCCGGCCCTGACCCTGGTGCTCTCGGGCCGGGCTTTGAAAAACGGGTGTTTTTCTTACCTCGGACCCTGGAGGGCCGGCCCTGTTAGGCCTTGACCCTTCACGGGCCGGCCCTAATTCCCAGCTCTAATCATTGGGTTCAAATACAGTGGTTACACAAAATCTAAGAATTATGATAATTGTGTTTGGGATTTTAATGGAATGTACTATATGGGTTAAGATTAGACTGCCACGTATGCATAATTTAAGTACGTCCCATGTACTGCTAATCATTTAGTCAAATTCTTCAATCCAATCTTATCATGTGTTTTTTTTTCTTAATTACTAATAATGATTCAAGACAATTTTGAAATTTTTATTGATATTAATTTTTATTATTAAAATATTTTCTATTTATAGTAGTGTGGATCATTGTGTCCAAATACAATGGTTCCAGAGAATTTAATACCTCCGTTTTTAATTATAGGATTGAATTGATTTTTTTTGAAGAGATTAAAAAAACTAAATTTGTTACTTAATTATATCATATGTTGTGTATTCTTAAATTATATTTTTTTTTGGTAATATATTATATATTAGTTTATCATCAAACTAATTAGTTTAAATAAAAATAAAAATACTCTAAATTAATTTAATTAACTTTCTAAATCTCTTTAAAAATATCAACTTTATTTTATAATTAGGACGAGAGGGAGTAATAAGTAATAACAATGATTGTTATGATTAGGGTTTTAATTGCATGAACTATGTGGATTAAGATTAGAATGCCACATATTCATTGACCAATTTAAATCCTGATAAGATACATATGTCATGGTACCTAATTTTCAAATAATAATGAGTGAAAATCAATTATTAAATATGTCTTAAATTGATAAATTTTCTAAATTTATCCTTATTAAGCATTTACAAATAAATTTCACATTTATTTTGTTTATTGTTTTCCCATGAGAATTAAATAATAATAAAAATTGAAAACTACTCTCTAAGTAGACATATATTATATTTATGCAAAAAATTTATTCCAAATTTATAATATGGGTGAGAGTGATATAGTTGAATATATATTCAGGAAAATCTCACATAAAATGTACTCAATCTAACTACCCCTTCAAGGGTTTTAAATAAAAAATTCAATTGTGTCTATAAAAATTCTTAAATATTTAAAATCATAAAAGGACGTCTTATAAAATTACATGGATGAAATAAAAAAGAGGAAAGATAAAAAAAGAATAGTATTGGGGGCATAAATGCAATACTAAGAAGTAAATACCCCAATCACAAATATCACAAACCTTAACCCCGCTTTAGTTCTCTCTCCTGCTTTCACTTTATCCTCTTCTCTCTGGTTGCTCTTATAAATACATAGCTTGAGTAAAGCTAGGTTTGCCAAACCAGTGAGCCGATCCCGGCTTATTAGGGACAAAGGAAAATTAAAGTTCTTCTTCTTTCTCTTTCAATCTCTCTCTAGTTGCTATTATCACTATTCGTCTCCATTTTCTCTCTCTTCTGCAACAACGAAAGATCTGTGAAAATGGCGGCATCTACTAGAAAATCACGTGGATCAGTGTTCCGATCTCTCTCTCCTTCCGGTAGATTCTGCAATTCTCGCCATTCGTCGCCTTCCTGTTCCTCCACCGCTTTTGCCTCCTCTAGCTCAAGCTTTTCATCTCGCTCCACAACCTTCTTCCACCGCTCTACCTCTCCCACACGTGTCAGCCTCTGCGGTTTATCCGCAACCTCCGCTCCTTCCGTTCGGTTCTCTGTGGACCGTTCCATCTCTCCGAACCGGTCAATCTCCGTCACTCCTCGATCCGGCTCCGGCAACAGTAGCCAAGTGGTCAAGAAGCCGAGCCACCAGAAGCGGACCTGCATGTGCTCCCCGACCACGCATCCTGGCTCCTTTCGTTGCAGCCTTCACAAGGGCTTTGCCTCTCGCTCGGTGGCTCCGTACTCTTCGAACAGGCTCAACGCGCGTAGATCAGCGATGACAAATTCGCTCGTGCGAATCGGCGGCGTTGAGGGAGATCTGGTGAAGAGAGCCTTGTCGGCGCTGATTCGCCCGTCGTCGCATCAGCAAAGGAGGCGCGCCGATTTCCAGCCGAGGCCGAGTAGGCTTTCGGTCATGTCCAAAGCTGAAGGTTCATGAGGTGCATTTTTGTGTATGATTTTGAATTCTTGATTACTGAGTTCCCTGGCGAGGTAGCACCTATCCTGACGACCGGTGAGGACGGCGGCGACAGCAGCTGCGGTAGCAGATTTGGCGTTAGATTCCCGTGAAATGGTCGGAGATCTGACTGCTGCGATGGCAATTCGGGTTGGACTTGTTTTTTTTTGTTCTCGGGAGACGGAAATCAGATCGGTGAGGACGGCAGCGACAGCAGCTGCGGTAGCAGATTTGGCGTTAGATTCCCGTGAAATGGTTGGAGATCTGACTGCTGCGATGGCAATTCGTGTTGGACTTGATTTTTTTTGTTCTCGGGAGACGGGAATCAGATCGACGACCAATGATTATGTTCGCGCGCGAGCATGTATATAACTACATATATAAATAGAACTTCTATGAATCGCTGGTTGCCATTATGGCGATTCTGGGTGCTTCTGGACTTAATTTCAACCAAATATCAACCACCTTAAAACACCGATTTTGATTAAAATATAGATCTAATCCTAACTTCAATTTGATTCTTCTCAGTATTCGCACAATTGGTGTGTTTATTGTCCTTTTCGCCGAGAATTGGCACCATTTTCTTTCCGTGTCATCATTTTACTTATCAGTCCATTTCCTCTCCGAGTCCGTTATTTCCAATTTCCGATGTCTTCTTTCTGTATTCACCGTTCCGTTGAGTAGTCGTTCATCTGTTGCTCTTCGTTACCATCTGTATGTTGCTACGTAGTTGTGTTCCACTTATTTGGTTTGTGTTCAGACGTTTCTCGTCCACCTAGCCGCCGTCCGTTCGCCGGTGAGTTACTTTTCCCCGTTTCAGTAGTTCGGGATTTTTTCTTTTATAAGCTAATTATAATTATTTAAAGTTATTATAGATAATCTGTTATTAATATTTGGGAATTGTTTGTTTTGCAGATTTCTCTCTGTGAGATGGAAAAGGGAAACAGATGGACATGATTAAAAGTTTTGACCTGGAATAATAGATTGATTAGCTAGCTGCCATCCATGAAAGAGTGAATTGGGATGGTGATGAGCAGCCAAAAAATTCCAATGGAATCTGACGCAGACATTTTGCTAACCACGGGCCACGACATAGAAAAGGAAAATACAAAGTACATAAATGAGTAAAAATTTAGAGTGAACTCTATATGGTAGACAGTAATGTTAATGAATTAGTGAAGACATTTAAATTCTTGTTTTTTTAAAAAAAAAAACATTTAAATGAGTATTAGATATTCTTAAATTAAAAATAGAAAATTGCTTACCTACTAGTCTTAACAAAAAGGTTAAGGTGCAAAAACACACATGTGCTTTTATCAGAGGAGCACCTAGTAGCAAATATTTTTTTTAGGTGCAAAAATGACTATGTGGTTACAAAATAGGAGCAAAAGTTACAGTGACCGTTAAGGGGGTGGATGTTGACTGTTAAGTTGGAAGGTTTGACTAAAATTAATGACGTGGATGCTGACTGGGATTGTGTATCAGACAAGTGGAAAATATAATTGATGACTGAGAAAAATTCTGGTCAAACTGATTTATGTGGAGAAAATATAATTTATTTTTCTTTTATTTAACTAAATAAATTAATCCCCAAAATCCCTATTTGAGCAAATAGATTTGGGAAAACCATCATCGAAGCACAGTGATTTAAACCAATTTCGCCAGATTCGCGATACAACCTCGAAGGAGCACAACAATTTAGCTTCTTTGTTGCAAACCCCATTGTTGTCTGCAACCTCGACGAAGCACAGCATCGACCATGTCTGCCATCAACGATTCTGATTCTGATTCCACACTAAGCTATATAATTCTAGAACCGTGAATCAGATTGATCGTTGAATCGAAGAAGAAGAAGATTTGTTTGGTGTTTGTGTGCGACGAGGACGAGAGGGTGATATCGAGGCAGATGGAGCCGGGGACGTGTCCTTTCTGCAGAGGCATGATTCAGGCAGTGGATGTCGAGAGCCAGTGGAGGTTCTACTTCTTGCCCCTCTAATTCAAAACTAAACGCCGATTTTACTGCTTTGGTTGTTCAGCAGTGATATTTAGGTTTTTTAGTTTTCTTCTTCAATTTTGTCTTCATCTGTGAATCCGTTACTCATGCTGCTTGTTGTAAACTGTAAATGCCATCGCGAATTTGGCTAAATCGACAAGAATGGGGGTTGAACTCTAGGTTTTTTTCTCTAGAACTTATTTTCCAAATCGTGAATCAAGTCGATGATGTTTTTCCCCAAATAGCAAGTCGTATGTTTGTTTTGCTCAATCGCGATATGCTCGATTGTTTTGATCTTGGGCTATCACCGGCATAAGGATGAACATTCAGGGCAAAAATGGATCTTGGGCACTCACAGCCTTCACCATGGGTGTCGCTTGCATCAGAATAAACATTCAGGAAATGAAAGTTTGATTTGTAATGATTTGGGGGATTAGATTTTTTAGATTTTGGGGGATTAAATTTTTTAGATAAAGAAATTATATTTTCTCCATATAAATAAATCATTTTTTCCCAAGTCATCAATTACTCAGTCATCTACACACTCTTAGTCAACATCCACATCATTAATTTTAGTCAAACCTTCCAACTTAACAGTTAACGTCCTACCCCTTAACGATTACTGTGACTTTTGCCCCTATTTCGTAACCACATAGTCACTTTTGCACCTAAAAAAAACACTTGCTACTGGGCGCTCCTCTACAAAAGCACATATGTATTTTTGCACTTTAACCCTAAAAAAAAATATCTAAGATATAGTAATATATACTTTTTCTTTGACCCGAAGATATAATAATATCATGATATGCACAGGCCAAACTAAAATTTTAAAAAAATCTAAATAATTGAGATGGACAGGTCATTATTTTCTATCAATGTCAAAGCTTTGTGCCATTACAAGTATATGACTACGTATTTGACTACTAACCGAAGGTTCCGTGTGACGAGGAAAACATTCTGGGTACAGAAAAATGGCCTTTGAGGACCCAGAAGGCCCTTCTTGTTTGGAACCGGCTTTTCTCTTATTCTTTTAATACTTGCTCCCCTCCTTTTCTGTGGAACGTCGTCGTTTTAGAGGAAAAAGTTAGTAGCTGGTCCTTTTTTAAAAAAAGAGAGAGGATATTTTAGGGTACTAACGGTTACTTAAAAAATATTTTAGGATATTGATCATACTGAAAAATACTTCATGATCTATAAAAATTATTTTATGATCTTAAAAAAATATTTCAGGGTACTGATTGGTATTAAAGAGATACTTTATGATACTGGCTTGTACTAAAAAGATACTTCAGGATACTGAATGGCACTGAAAAAATACTTCATGATCTTGAAAAATTATTTCAGAGTATTGACTAATACTAAATGATACTTCATGATACTGAATTGTACTGAAAAATACTTCAAGATACTAACCAATACTAAAAAGATACTGACTGTTATTGAAAAAATACTTCATGATCTTGAAAAATTATTTTAGGGTCTTAAAAAAACATTTGAGGGTACTGGAGGATACTAAAAAGATGTTTTAAGATACTGACTGGTACTGAAAAAAATACTTCAAATAATTTTTTGAAGATCTTAAAATAATTTTTGTGGATTATGAAATATTTTTTCAGTATCGATATCCTAAAGTATCTTTTAGTACTTGTCATTAATTACCCTGAAATATTTTTTTATAGAAAAAAAGGACCAAATGCTCACTTTTTCCTCCAAAACGATGTCGTTTTGAGGGAAGCAGATATTAAAAGAATGTTTGTGGCTCTACTGTGTAGAAAACTTTGTCAATGCATCAAAGAACATTTTACCTCGGTTAAAATCTATTATATAAAAAAATGTATCAAGTAATCAATGTATTGTAACAAAAAAAAACATTTTATATTGAAATTTAAATAATGTGTGTCGTGAGAATGATATACTATTGTAAATAAAAAATTATTATATGTAATGATATACTATTGAAAAATCAGAGACCAGTGACCCTTTCAAAAAACAGGGCATGTACATAGTTTACTCATTGGACAGGTCCACTTTATATAACCACTCGTAATCTGTCTTGTATGGAGCTACCATTGTTGGGAGGATTGTCTTTACCACTACAGAACCCGGATGGTTGCACACTTGCCACCATTTTCAATATCAAAAAAAAAAAAAAAAAAACAGGGCTTGTACATAGTTTACCCCTTGGACAAGTCCACTTTCTATCATTATATTATGATGCAGCTTTTTTTCTAAAGGGTTAAAGGTGAGTGCATCATTTTTCCAGTTATTTCGGTTATCATCCATCAATTATTCAATTTGAAGCTTTTTTTTTTTTTTGTCTGACAACCAAAAATATTTTGTAATTCATTTAGCATTCTAAAAAATACTTCAGAGAATGTAATACACCTTCATGTGAAGGACTTTTTGTGATTTAGTGGAGAGGTTAAAATTGCTCCTAATAAAATAATTTATAGGAAAAATTATTCTAAAAAAAAATTAATACTCTTGGGAAAAATTGCATAACAAAATATTTTAGAGTGTTAGTTGCACCAAAAAAATATTTCAGTTATTCAATTAAATACGTTGGTATTGAAAAGGCCTCAACAAATACTAGAGTATTGGATCATCAAACTTTTTTTTGGCTGGCATTCTTGTTTGTCCATTCTTCATCTTTTTAATGAATTTAACTAATATTTGAGAAAATCACACAAAGGTCCTAATTTGAAAAAATAATATCAGAAAAGTCACATAATTTGTCAATGATATGTCATTCACTTGTCAATATCTGCTCTCTCATTTATCATTAACAAATTATGAGACTTTCTTGATATTATTTTCCTTAATTGGAACCTTAATGTCATTTTCCCTCAATAGTTTTGGACATGTCCTCTCTATAAAATTTACCAGCTAGCTTGCCATAGGAAAATTATGTCAGGCAAATTACTACTCCCCCTATTCTTAAATATAAGACATCGTTTTTATATTTGTCAATATTTTTCTAATTTACCTCTATTGATGCTATCTCAATAATAATTATGGAGGAGAGAGATTGAAAGAATTAAGGATGATGATTAGGGTGTTTAAGAAAATACATGTCATATGAACTGTTAGAATATTAGGAAATCAATTAACATTATTAGGATCCCTTGACTATTGCCTTGATTATAGGATCCTGATTTTAGCTTTATTAGTTTTGATTAGCCTTTATTGTAATCCCTGATTTACCTCCTCTATTCTCTCTTGCTTAGCCTATATATAGATTGTAACCTTCTTCATCCAATATAACAATACAATACAGAGTGTGATGATACCTCTGATTTGCAATATGGTATCAGAGCTTAGGACATCCGTCCGAGGCCAGAAAAAGCGAGAGAAACAGTGAGTGAAGGTCTCCGGCGAGTTTAGAGCTTTCTGTCGGAGGCGAGTGAGGCTACACCGCCTAGCCCAGAGGAACCGTGAGACTCCGATCGGCAAAACCCCAGCTTCCGGCGACGATCCGGCGGCTCCACGGCGGCGCGTGGACTACACGCGCTCGACGACAGCGGTGCTGTGACAGCGCGTGACGGCGCGTGAGTAGGACGTTTCGACGACGACTTTCTGATTCGGCCTCCTCCCCTGATTTCCGATGAAGCCCAGTGGTCAGTACATCCTCCGGTGACTTTTTGAATTTTCCGGCGAACTCTCCGGCGAAAAATCCAGAATCCGGCGACAATTTCCTTATTCCAGAAACATGGATTCCTCTCAGAGTCCGGAACAATTCCCAGAACATATCCCATGGGTTTTATGACCGGTACCGATTCTCAAACTCAAAATTCCTCGTCTTCTTCTTCTATGCCCATCAACCCAGTACCAAACAGAACCTCAGAGATGGCTTCAGAATTTACAGACCATCACATTATGGCTATTAGCCATAAGTTTAATGGTAGAAACTATCTCCAGTGGTCACAAAGCGTGCTGAGGTATATTCGAGGTAAGAGAAAGGAGAAATACATTACCGGGCAGCCCCTCAACCAGCCCCGATGACCCTAATTTTAACACTGGTTTCTTTGAAAACAACCAAGTCATGACATGGTTGTGTAATTCAATGACCTTGGAGATCAGTGAGGGTTATCTGCTTGCACACACGGCAAAGGAAATATGGGATGCCGCTAGGAGGACCTACTCCTCCCTTGAAAACACTGCTGCCTTGATTCACCTAAAGAGAGAACTCCGGGATCTATGACAAGGTAATCAGTCAGTAACTGAATATTATAATGCGTTTCTGAAATTGTGGCAACAACAAGACTTGTTTGAGGTCCACCCTTGGGACAGTCTCAAAGATGCACAACTGTACAAACGAATTGTGGAAGAAGGAAGGATACACGACTTCCTCTTAGGCCTAAATGATGTCTTCGAGGAGGTACGGGCGAATCATGGGGCTGAAGCCACTCCCACAACTCTTTGACGTGGTCAACTTTGCGCAATTTGAGGAAAGTAGGAAACTCTTGAACCGAAGTGGACCAAGCAACATTGAAAGCTCAGCTCTTGCAATTCGGGGACCATCGGGGACCGCAAAACCAATAAATGGTGCAACTATTGTAAGAAAAAGGGCCATACTAAGGAAGAATGCTGGAAACTCCATGGAAAACCCTCCGGGGGCAAATCAAACTTCCAAAGTCACCTGACCACTGCTGGACCAAAGGTGGAGAGTGACAATCACCTGAGTCAAGAGGAGCTACAGATGTTCCGTAGAATGCTCGAACAACAGAATAAGTCTAACTCTATTCCCAGCGTGAATCTTGTACAATCAGGTAATTCTATTATTGCCCTAAACGCTGTGATGACCAATGACGATGCCTGGATTGTTGACTCAGGAGCTACAGATCACATGACCGGTAACAAAACTCTATTCCGTAACCTTAAACTCTATCATGAAAACCTCAAAGTAAAAGTTGCTAATGGTGTATTCACACGAGTTGAGGGTATTGGGACTGCATTATCTGACCACTTTGCAATACATAATGTTTTGTTTGTACCGGAACTTACCTGTAATCTGATCTCTGTAAGCAAGTTGACTAGAGGTCAAATATGTCGAGTGATCTTTGATGATGGTTTATGTGTGTTTCAGGATTTAAGAACGAGGAGGATGATTGAAACTTCTAGAGAATAGGATGGATTGTTCTACCTTGAAGGGTCAACCTCAAAGAATAAAGAAACGTGGAAGGCAAGGCGAGCGCTGGTTAGCTCAAACTCACAGAATAATGATATATTGTTGTGGCATTGTCGATCAAGCCACCCTAGTTTTGATTATATGAAACATGTGTTTCCAAATTTATTCAACAAAAATTTTGTTCCTTTTCATTGTGAAACTTGCCGATTTGCTAAACAGACACGATCCTCATATCCCAAACAACCCTATACTCCCACCTCCCCATTCACATTGATTCACAGTGATATCTGGGGCCCTGCCTGAATAGCTACTCTCACTCATACCAGGTGGTTTGTTACCTTTATCGATGATCACACTCGCACCACATGAGTTTATTTAATGAAAGACAAATCTGATGTCGCCAAAGTCTTTCAAAACTTCTATACCTTTGTACAAACCCAATTCAACACGTCCATTAAGGTGCTTCGAAGTGATAATGCCAAGGAATACATGAGCACAACCTTTAAAGAGTTTCTTGATCGTCAAGGAATTCATCACCAAACATCTTGTCCTTACACCCCCCAACAAAATGGGGTAGCCGAACGGAAAAACCGTCACCTGTTGGAAGTAACCCGTGCCTTGCTAATGGAACGAAATGTTCCCACCATATTTTGGGGTGATGCCATCCTCACTGCGACTTATCTCATTAACCGCATGCCTTCTAAAGTTCTCAAATACGACACCCCAATTCAAAACCTCCTGAAATTATTTCCAAATTGCCCCCTCATTAATTCATTACCTTCCAAGGTGTTTGGGTGTGTTGTATTTGTTCACAAAAAGGAGGGCAACAAATTTGGTGCTCGCTCTGACAAGTGTATATTCCTTGGCTACTCCTCCACTCAAAAAGGGTACAAATGCTATTGTCCATCTTCCAAGAAACTCATTGTCTCCCGGGACACTGTTTTCTCGGAAGAAGAAGCTTATTATCCTAAATTACCCATTCAGGGGGAGTATTTTGATATTGAATGGCTAATCTTGGAAACATCTAATTCCAACACCTCAAACTCACCTGACATATCATCTGAACCACCTAACATTATAGCCTCTCTTGATTCACTTGCTCCCACAAACCAGCCTAACACATACATTCCACCCCAACCTGAACCCAATGAACCGGAAACACATGTTGAGATCAATTCAGGGATGTATACGGGATCACGACAAGAGATAGAACCTGAACCAGACACTGGTAGAACTATCTCTCTCATTCAAAGGAACGACCATGAATCCAATCCGGGATTAAATCCTGAAGAATCGGGATGGCCTATTGCCTTGAGAAAAGGGGTAAGATCGTGTACTCAACATCCTATTCAAAGATTTGTCTCATATGGTAATCTGTCTGCAAGAATGCAAAGTTTTGTTGTTAACAGTGCACAGATAACCGTTCCAAATACATTTCAACAAGCTATGGCTGATCCAAATTGGAAGCAAGCTGCAGAAGAGGAATTGAGGGCACTCAAGGAGAATAGAACATGGGAGATCACGACTCTTCCTAAAGGAAAGAAACCAGTGGGATGCAGATGGATCTTCACTCCGAAATTCAATCCCGATGGCAGTATCAACAAATACAAGGTGAGACTTGTTGCAAAAGGATATACCCAGACATACGGGATCGACTACCAGGAGACATTTGCTCCAGTGGTCAAGTTCAATACAATTCAAGTACTGTTATCACTTGCAGCAAACTTGGATTGGTCCCTATACCAACTGGACGTGAAAAATGCATTCCTGAATGGCAACCTAGAGGAAGAAGTATACATGGAGATTCCGGATGGAGTTTTAGCTCCTAATAACTTTGTGTGCAAGCTAAAGAAGTCATTGTACGGCCTGAAACAATCTCCTAGGGCATGGTTCGGTAGATTCACCAAAGCAGTGAAAGGGCTTTGATATACTCAGGGACAAGCTGATGACACATTGTTTACCAGACGTGTTAATGGCAAAGTCACCATATTGATCGTCTATGTTGATGACATAATCATTACAGGGGATGATGAAGAATCCATGGCTCAACTAAAACAGGACTTGTCAACCGAATTCTAGGTAAAAGACCTTGGACAAATGAGGTATTTTTTAGGCATGAAAGTAGCAAGAACCAAGAAGGGCATCAATGTCTCTCAACACAAGTATACATTAGACTTGTTACATGAGACTGGAATGTTGGGCACTCAACCAGAAGGGATACTAATGGAAGAAGGATGCCACTTAGAGATCAAACCACAAGGTATTCCAGCTAATGCAGAGAGATACAGAAGACTTGTGGGAAAATTGATATACTTAACCCACACACGTCCTGACATCGGCTATGCGCTTGGAATAGTAAGTCGGTTTATGCATCACCCCAAGAAGAACACATGGCGGCAGCTCACGAATTTTGAGCTACCAAGCTTAATCTCGGAAGGGGAATATTCTTTAAGAAAGGTACTACCAGGAACATAGAAATCTACACTGATTCAGATCATGCAAGAGATAGAGAGACCAGGAGGTCAATCTCGGGCATCGTACATACGTGTGGGGAAATCTAGTTACCTGGAGAAGCAAGAAACAAACAAGTGGTGTCACCAAGCAAAGTCTTTGAAGCGTAACTAAGAGCCGTCAACAAAGGAGTATGTGAAGGAATCTGGATTATCGATTATTGATGAGTTGGGAATTCAACATGAGGGACCAATGCAACTGGTGTGATAACAAGGCCAGCATTGAAATGGTCAAGAACCCAGTATATCATGATAGAACCAAACATGTTGGGATAGACAGACACTTCATTAAATAAAAGATTGAAGCAGGCATTATGACACTGTCACACATAAGATATGCAAACCAAATTGCAGATATCCTAACTAAACCACTCGGTCGAACAAAGTTTGAAGGATTTCGTGGCAAGCTGGGATTGATCGACATATACTCTCCAGCTTGAGGGGGAGTGTTAGAATATTAGGAAATCAATTAACATTATTAGGATCCCTTGACTATTCCTTGATTATAGGATCCTGATTTTAGCTTTATTAGTTTTGATTAGCCTTTATTGTAATCCCTGATTTACCTCCTCTATTCTCTCTTGCTTAGCCTATATATAGATTGTAACCTTCTTCATCCAATATAACAATACAATACAGAGTGTGATGATACCTCTGATTTGCAATATGAACCAACTTAACAAACTTTCTTAATCCAATCAAATTATGTAAATATATACTCCGTCCAGTCCTAATTATAGGACATATTTAATCGATTTTGGAGAGATTAATGAGAGAAGTTAAATTAGTTAATTTTACTCATTTTCCTAAAATGTGCTTATATAAATTTAAAATGACATAAGTAAAAGTGAATCAACAACCCTACCACATATCTCTCCGACCAATTTTCCTTTCCACACGCTTTCTAAATTGAAATAATGGTCTTGCTATATATACATATATGTGTGTGTGTATATGTATACATATAGATCTATCTACATACATACATATATATATAGATACACACACATATATATCTACACACATATATATATATGAGATGGGTTATTATGCCTACTCTTATTTTGCCTACCTTTGCCTATTCCTCTAAATACCATTAGATTATAATCTCATCCAACGGCGGAGATTTGAGGGATAAAATAAATCATTTTATCCCTTCCTTTCTCCCACTACCCCCCAATCCTGGCTCTTGGAACAGAATTTTTTTCCTCAATAGCCGAAACGGAACCTGATTCAATGTCGCCTCAAACCCTAGCGAAATCCCTAGAAATCTGTCGCCAAACACCTCTTCACTGCTATCACCGAGTACATTCGACTTGATCTCTTCGCCTTATGATTTAT